>KZ808572.1:0-11142 GCA_000696205.2 Oncopeltus fasciatus | reverse complement strand
AACCGTCGAATCTATTTGTATTAGCTAAAGACAGGTTAACTAAAAATATTGTGCACCGATTAGTGCTAAATTAAGTTGAAATTAAAAGTATGTATAATTCAATATAATAAATATTGTTGATAAAGATTTAAGACTATCTGCCCTACCTACCTTATTCATAAGTTTAAGTGTCACATGTTATTTACTAATAACTTTGTAATTTACTCATTTGTTACAAATTTTAATAATAAATGATAAATTGTAAAATTAATTCCTTTGTATTGATTTTTGATCAATATCCACTGTACGAAAATTTTAATCAATCGTGCTCAAAGTCCTAAAATATTGCATCATTGCTACGCTAAGGCGGTACGAAGTTCGCCGGGTCAGCTAGTATATATATATTTATATATATGTATATCTGATTAAGAGAAAATACATTCTCTAAATATTGGCCTAAACTAAATTGTTGTACAATATTGTTGGTTAAAAATCCTCAATAACCAACTAACTTCATCAGAAAATAAGGTTGATATCATATATATATATATATCCATTATCTTTTAAAATGACATTGAATTTGAACAAATTATTATCAAATTTAGCTTAAACTAGTATAGAACGGTTTGCACATACATATCTGTAAATATTATCTTATACTGCAGATCCTTCATTAAAAAAATTAAATTAAATTAAATTAAAATAATCTTCAAAACGACGGGAAAATAGAATCCTGATAAGCAGTAATGAGTATGCCAGCTAGCAGTATCCCTCAGGCTCAGTCTATGAGTATATTTCCTTTCTACTCAGAATGACTAAAGTGGCTGTGGTTAGTACATCTTTGGCTGGAAAATGTGTAAAGTATGTTATTAAATTGTGATTAAAAAAAAAAAAAAGTTGTGATTGAAATTTTGATTGAAGGTTACTGGGAGCAACAAAGGCATTGGTTTCAGAATAGTTGAAAATCTTTGTAGGCAGTTTTCAGGCGTTGTGTATTTGACTTCGAGAGACATAAGCAAGGGGAAAGAAGCATTAGAAAAATTAAATAGGGTAAGTGGTTCATATTACACTATGTAAATGAGTGGTAATAGGAATAATTATCTTATCTATATTATCAGCAACCAATTTCGGTTTTAAGCAAAATTTTAGAGACATTTTTTTTGTGTGCATTTCTCCATCAACAGCTCTAAAGACCGGCGAAATTCGACGGCTCAACTGTCCTCATGTTTATTTAAATATGTTGAGCGAAATATGTTTCTACATATATGATTCTTTAATCAATTTAGGGAATCCAACAACGAAAGTACACTTGGACTTGCAGAGTCGTAAATGAAGCAATCTTTGATAGAATCAAGGCCTGAAATATAACCTGGAGTTTCGCCCTATTACTGCCCCACCTAGAGTCACTCGAATACTTAATGATTTTTATTTTGTCAGCACATCGCTTCTTTAACTCCCTGATATGAGAAAGCCAGGTAAGCTTTCTATTCAATATAAGACCCAGGAAACGAACCTCTTCGTGAAAAGATAGCTACTCCTCCCATTATGATGAGTTGGGATTCTGGAGTGTTTTTGAAAAAAAAGATAAACTTCGTTTTATTATTTATCACCCATAATGACCAGTGCTATTACATTGGTAGCAGATCCTGTTTAACGTCGCCTAGAGCTGTCTGGGAATAAACTCCAGAGACTCTGGGAAACAGGTTATGCCCAAATCATCGACAATTTACTACAGAGTGAGTCTCCTTTCTTTTTTAATTTTTTTACTTAAATTTTTTAACAGTACAAAATATACAAAGATTAAACTAGAAAAGTAATATATAAGCCAAGGTGATGTACTCATTGCGTTCCTACTCAATCTAGCGATGTACAAAGTCTTAAAAAATATAAAATCAAGGTTCAAAGCTTAGCTTAGCATCAAAATTATTCCAGCTCCTCGGCTATGATGATGATATTGCTTTTACTGAAAGAAATGACGTAGGGCCTTAATATCATAAGAAATCTTTAGTGGACTGGATAAAGAATATAAATATATTGGTACTCTGATTGATGAGACAAAACACAGAACAAGGTTGTATCAACTTCAGAAGCAATATATATACACTGCCGGTCAAAATTAAAGGATCACTTCAATATTTTGAAATTACTGAACTGTATAGGGTGTTTTTGAAAATATTCTTTTTTCTTTGGAAGTCACAGTTTATTATAAAGGTAATAAAAAATAAAAAGTTATAAATATTTAATTTGGTTATGGTATTTTATCCCACGTAAATTTTTAACAATTAATGAGAGGAAATAGAATAAAAAATCTATCTATCCCAGCCAGGAATCGAACCTGGATCTCCTGCTATCCGGGCCGGTGCACTTGCCAGTTATGCTACCAGGACGCGGTAGTTGTCTCATTCTATTTCCTCTACACTAGCAAGAGCCTAACCCACGAGAAAGGCGAGAACTTCGTCTTGTACTCGAAGGAGCTGACATTGTCATACATTTTGTCGACTCTCGTCATTTACTTTATTTAATTTTTTCTTTATAAATATTTTATTTGGTTGTGGTATTTTATCCCACGTAAATTTTAAACAATTAATGAGAGGGAATAGAATAAAAAAANTTATAAAATGACCATATTTTTTGTAAATTACGTAATTTTTGGGACATAGTTGGATTTCAATTTAAAAAAAAAAAAAAAAGTTGCGTCTTAGTGCCAAAGCGAACAGAACTACATCAATAATAAGAAGAAGTCGTAACTTAATTTTCGTAAACGTATTACTCAGTATTATATTAGTTCCTAAATATTTGTATTTAAACTCATGAGAATGAACCGTCTCTACAACTAAACCCGTTTGCAGTTTCATTGCTCTAAGCTAAATATTAGGACCCCTACTTCCTGAAAAATGTTTTTCATTAATATTTGACAAATCCAAACAATCCCCCCTCCTCTTCTCTTATTGGTCTGATTCAATAAATAACGAGCTCAGCCTTTTATTAAATAATTAATAATTACATTTATTAAAACAAAAATTACGGGTAGGAAACCGTAAAATTAAAATTTTTGCTTAAGGTAAACCTGTCTATGTAGCCAGCGTAATATTTAGTAGTAAAACCACTTATCCCCGACAAGTTTATTTATATGTAGATGTTATACAGCAAAATTTGACAATTAAGAGAGGGGATTACTTGACAGGTCAGGTGTGAGTTAAAAAATGTTTGAAACTGGTTGAAAGAGAGGTCCTCAACACATTTTTAGAAAAAATTCCTGAAATCAATTTCTTTATGTTTTACTAAATCTATCAGCATTTTGCTCTATAGCGAATTTATATGAGTAACATGAAACCTTAGAAAGGGAGAAAGAGTGTAGTGAACAAATAAGGAAAAATTACTATAAGCAAAATTTTCGGGAAGACTTCTCGCTCTTCGTCAGTGAGGAGTGAAAGGTATTCAGAAACACAAGTCGTTCTCTACCAGAGGACGATGAAAGATACTGAAGAATGAGCGAATATACAAAAAGAAAAAAATTACATAGGATCTCCTAAATTTTCGGGGAGACTTAGAGCAGTCTCCCAAAAAATTTAAGATACTCTACGTAATTTGTGTGTGTGTGTGCGTGCGTGCGTGCGTGCGTGCGTGCGTGTGTTCACTTTGTTCATTCTTCCTCATATATATGAATTTTATATGTTATTATTTTATTGTGTTAAGAAATTAGAAAGCAGGTTTTCAATAAACTGTCAAAAAATTAGATACATGAGATTACTTGCATGAAGAACTAACGAATAAATTAATATTATAATTTTTAAAAAATAATGAAAATTTGTTTTTCAGTTAGGATTGAAGCCGCTATTCCATCAGTTAGATATTACAGACAAAATAAGTATATCGACCTTCGCAGAATTTCTGAAGAGAGAGCATGGAGGTATTGATGTCCTGGTGAACAATGCTGGTATCGCCTATCTGGTGATGCTTTCTATAACGTCATATGTTAGTAGATAAGACAATCTGATTAAGTGGTCATCTAGCAAGATACGTGCTTTATAAAGACTCATGACTCATATATTTTGTGTATGTGTGCGTGTGTGTGTACGTCCACACATACTTGGCTATTGCTATTATATTATGATATGTGATATTATGCCTCATTTTCGTAATATTAAACTTAATAACTTTGCTTGTTGTCTATGTTTATATTGTTTAAGTTTTTAAATTATTTTTTCACAAGAGAATACTTGGTAAAGCTCTAATGTTTCACTAATGTGATGTGCATTATACGAGGATGCTAAAATTTGAAAATGGGCTATTGTTTCTATTCAGGGAAGAAAATCAAGTGATCATCAATAAATCATTTTCGAATATTTAAAAAAAAAATTTTTAAGCGGTTTTGTCACAGATTTGATTCTCTGTACCCATGATAAATACAGTCTTTAGAAAAATTGATAAGAATTTTATTTTATTATCAGTTCCTCGAAACTGTCTCCCAAGCTCTCAGTTCAGTTAGAAATCATAATTACTTTGTAACTCTTTCCCTCTATACACTTAGTACAGGGTGGAGTAGCAAAAATAATGACTCCTGGGGCTAATGCTTGTAAAAATTTGATAATTTAAATCTTTATATAACTTGACACTCCTATGAGTAGTTCAAGCAAGACCTCTGCTATTGTTCTCAATATCTTGAATCCTACGTCTTGGACGACTTCCACAGAAAATATGACTTTTCCCTTCAATAAGAGGCGTGGAGGAAGAATTTTCAACTCCGGTAAATCTCAACGTGAAATTCACTGGAATTAAAGTGACCTTTCTTGGTTTATAACCTAACTCATGTACGTATTTCTGCATAAGCTAGCTTGATTTAAATATACTTACTTAGAAAGTAAATTAATGAATTTTTAAAGGCCAAAATTACACCATTCAGAAAAAAAAATGTGACATAAATGTCAAGCCCTTTGGTAGAATGACTCATGGAAATAGAAATGTAATACTTAAACAATCTATCTTTCCCTCTCATTAATTGTTTAAAATTTACGTGGGATAAAGTACCACAACCAAATAAAAATATTTATAAATGTAATTAAATATTTAAAAATGTAATGTCAAATACAAATAAATGAATATTAATTTAGTTATGGTTTATTATCCCACGTAGGGAATATAATAAAAAAATTTGCCCGAAAAGCAGGAGATCCAGGTTCAAGTCCTGACAGGGACAGATAGATTTTTTTTTTATTCCCTCTCATTAATTGTTTACAAATAAATAAAATTAAATAGCAAAGAAATGCAATTCTATAAATTTAACTTGGTAATAGATATTTTAATAGACATTCAACTTATTAATTAACATAAAGTGGCGCATTTTGTCCTTCAGAAAGAATATTATACTCAAGACGAATAACTGTAAAATGCTGTAAATACATAGAGTTTTAATATACATCTTCTTTTATTAATTTATGTAGATCAGATTTGTGGCCAATTTAGGACAGGTTCTTCTGCTAAAAGACAAGATATCACTTCAATTTTATATACATAATTTTGAATTAATTATAAAATGACCATATTTTTTGTAAATTACGTAATTTTTGGGACATAGTTGGATTTCAATTTAAAAAAAAAAAAAAAAGTTGCGTCTTAGTGCCAAAGCGAACAGAACTACATCAATAATAAGAAGAAGTCGTAACTTAATTTTCGTAAACGTATTACTCAGTATTATATTAGTTCCTAAATATTTGTATTTAAACTCATGAGAATGAACCGTCTCTACAACTAAACCCGTTTGCAGTTTCATTGCTCTAAGCTAAATATTAGGACCCCTACTTCCTGAAAAATGTTTTTCATTAATATTTGACAAATCCAAACAATCCCCCCTCCTCTTCTCTTATTGGTCTGATTCAATAAATAACGAGCTCAGCCTTTTATTAAATAATTAATAATTACATTTATTAAAACAAAAATTACGGGTAGGAAACCGTAAAATTAAAATTTTTGCTTAAGGTAAACCTGTCTATGTAGCCAGCGTAATATTTAGTAGTAAAACCACTTATCCCCGACAAGTTTATTTATATGTAGATGTTATACAGCAAAATTTGACAATTAAGAGAGGGGATTACTTGACAGGTCAGGTGTGAGTTAAAAAATGTTTGAAACTGGTTGAAAGAGAGGTCCTCAACACATTTTTAGAAAAAATTCCTGAAATCAATTTCTTTATGTTTTACTAAATCTATCAGCATTTTGCTCTATAGCGAATTTATATGAGTAACATGAAACCTTAGCTAATAGAGTTAACACACACACACACACACACACATATAGATATATATACATATATATAACATGTATTGTGATATATATGTACATAGGGAGTGGAGAAAATATCGTAAAAATGTATAAAAGCTATGTTAGCTATGAACTTCCTCAATAGCTACATTTCTTTAGAACTCACTAAAATAATTCCGAATTGATAAGGCAGAATAAGATTAGAGTCGAATCAGATAACTAAGAGGGAGCATTATTGTTATCTCGGGAAATTTTTTTTAACCTTATCTAAGTGTATTTTTAGAGAGCTCATATTCCCTCATTGAATGATTTTATTAAATAAAAATGAACAAATATCAATGTACTGGAAAAAGAAGTCTCTCTGCCAAATCCCTAAAGTATTAATTGAAAAATATGGAAGCATTATATTATTAAACAATATAGTTCGATTTATATTTATGGAACAAAAAGGCCGTTTTTTTAGAACTAAAGAATTTAATAAATTGACTTCCAGGGAAAATCCACAGTTCCCTTGTGCATCCAAGCAGAGGAGACGTTGAAAACCAACTATTTCGGTCTTGTAGATGTTTGTGACGCACTGTTTCCACTCCTCAGACCTCATGCAAGAGTGGTGAATATGACGAGTGTCGGCGGTCATCTCTACAAGATACCTGGAGAAGATCTGAGGAAGAAATTTATGGATTCTAACCTTCAAGTCTCAGAACTGAACGATTTGATGAATCATTTCATTGAGTAAGTAACGGGCTGATTTAACTTAAACTAAAAAGCTTATGGGGAAAGTCTGACATGGAAGTGCAAATTAAGCAGAACATGTTTCATTAAAACTAAATATAAATAAAAGTAAATGACGAAATTATTCTTACACACCAGAGAGGACAAGAGCAAAAATTTTACCAGTGAGCTTCGCTCTAGACTGGCCGTGAAGAGAAAGTGGAGGCCCATATATGTCAATTTCTCCCTTAATAAGAGTCTTCCTTATTACTCTTATTAATTACCTTTGTTAAGAGTAAAAATATTAAAATAACCAGATAAATGTCTGGCTATGGGAAATAACTTTGCTCCCGATATTTTAAATATTATTCTCAATGAACTCCTAGACTCTATCCTTCCATCCTTTCCAAACGACATAGTGTTCCTTAAAAAATATGTTGATGACCTGTTCTCATTATCAATCCAGAAAAAAGTTACCAAACCTCAAAAAGTTCCCTACTAATAACCTCCACGGTCAAAAACTCTCCGTTTTAAAAAATAAATTGTATATATTGTCTGACTGTTTCATATGTTTACAATTTGTTTGGAACAGATGTGCCAAGCGTGGAGTCCATTTAGAGCACGGATGGCCGGACAATGCCTATAATGTTTCTAAAGTAGGTGTCTCTGCTCTCACAAGAATATATCATAGAGATTTTCTGAAAGACGAACGCGAGGACATAATAATTAATCACGTTCATCCTGGATCTGTGAATACAGATATGACTAGTTACAACGGCATTCTATCTGCGGAGGAAGGTAAGTTAAAAAAATAAAAATAAAAATAATGATTCTAATTAATCCTTAATTAAAATCATTTAGATACAAGTATATTTATTCTTATTTGAGGAGAAAAATTATCGAGAAGATTTATTGAAATAAAATTTACTCGGGGCAAGAATGAATATTGTTCATAAAATAATCAAAGAATAATTCGTGTAGTTTATTATCTAAATTTTAATGGGCCTAGGAACAAAATATAGCCTTTGCTAAAGGTATAAATGATAATTCAGTAATGGAAATTCATTGCCGTGCGCAATGTACGTCAATAATTTGACGCGGTTTTTGAAAAATATCTCCAGATCCCCTAATCTTATAGTTAAAAATACGGTCAATTCTGAAATTAATACTTACAAAATAATGAAACCGAATTTAATATTTGGATTAGTTATTTAGTAGCTGAAATTAGCCAAAAGTTTAGGGAGGGGTTAAAAGGAGACCAAAATTTAAAACCCTAATAACTTTTTCTCATTGGGATTAGAAAAAAATAAATGAAACTAAATAGGTGTAAAATGTATATTTATAACATTTATATTCCATAATATATATTAATAATATATCAACACTGAGAAAGATATTTAAGATTATAATTTTGAATTTTAAATGTTGAATAATGTGCGGGTCCACTTATTTTTAAAATTTGGAAACAAAATTCACTACTATGGATTTTGACTGCAAACTGTTATTGATCCTAACCAACTCTAGAAAAAATCTTATTTAGCTGGATAATATATTACTCATGAAAAATGGATGAACACTATAAATATATTCAATGGAATTTATATACACCATGAACTATTGTGTTACACCATACACAAATACTGATTCAGGCCAACCCTCTCAGTTTCGGTGAAACCTATTGCCTAGGTGAAGACCAAATATAATGAGGAATCATAACAGATAAAGATCCTTTCAAATGTCCAAAAGAGTTTCTTAAATATTACTAACTTTTCTTAATTAAATATTTAATGCTCAAGTAATATCTACATGTCATAAGATAATACATCACCAGTGATTTTTTTTTTATTCCATAAAGAAAGGAATGAGCCAAAGAACTATCGAGAAAAGCAATTTTGAATTTTTAATAATTTGAGACACATCCTTTAAATGATTAAACCCCCATCGTTTAATCATTTACTCTACTAATGAATACAAAAGCTTGAAGACAATATTATCCTTCAAGAGTCACAGCCTGGACGATGGAAAAACTTCACCACAGTCGTTTTCTTACCGTCTCACCCTCTTATATCTAGTTGCCGATAACCACTCTTTCAAATATCTCTATAGTATCTAGTAGAGAAATCAATTGCGTGTACATGCTCACTAGCATATTCAGGTAAGGCAGAGTTATTACTTCCTTATATAGGAATATGCAAGTGAATGTTGCCTTAATCTATTACCCAAACCTCGCGATATTAGACCCCGCAACAGTCCGTGCATTTTACTTTGTAAACAACTCCAGTAGTCTGTTCTTTAGTTGGGGGATCTTTCACCTTGGAGTAAAAGTTTTAGTAAAGTGAGCGAACATTCCTGTAGGCAGCTTTAGTCTCGAGATATTCTCTCAATATGGCCCTTTTAATTTTCTCGGATACTCCCCGAGACATACATGATTTTAAGATAGACAAGAGAATTGCGTAGGGTATCCTTTCTCTATCATAGGCTATTATTGTTTATTAATCATTTTTTTATGGAAACCATTCATCGATAAGATTTGTATCAGTTTAATTTTATTTTCCGTGCTAGGTCCGTTTGTAGATAAGGTAAAAATTCTTCTTAATTCGGCACAAACATTTATTTTTTGGCTATGGGGGTGGAAGGACTGGAATTGTATAAGTTCGTTCTATGCCTTGGGCCTAGCATACATTCGACGGCATAGGTACCCTTAAATGTACATTCTTTATTTTCTTATTATTTCCCTCTTAAAGGTAAAAGAATCTTTTATAGAGAATGGACTTTCTTCTTTCAAGGGGTTTAATGAATTCATCACATCCTAAATATACGATAAAATATTAAAGTATAGTTAATTTAATAAAAATCAAATTACTAATTTTGATATAAAACGGTTTTTGGTGGTAATGTACATTTCTTTAAAAATCAAATTAAAACCGATTTACTGACAGATCGAAAACCTAGAAAAACTGTTTTCCAGCTAACATGTTAAATAACTTTATATAATATCAATCAAAATTCATTAGCCCTACTCAAGAGCCCTGAAGATGATTATTAATTTTGATAAAAAACGGTTTTTAGTGGTATTGTACATTTTTTAAAAATCATATTAAAACCGATTTACTGACAGATCGAAAACCTAGCAAAACTATTTTCCAGCTAACATGTTAAATAATTTTATATAATATCAATTAAAATTTGACTTGAAGCTGAGAGATTCTCAAGGTAGAGTCTTACAGAAAAAATTAAAAACCTTTTAATTTAATAATTTTNTTCGCACATCTTGTGATGGCTTCTTCAAGGCAGAGTAGAGAACTCTCTACATACAAGTTTAACAGGGCGTTTACTGATTTTAGACAGCGTACTATCTCCCTGTACGTATCTGCTAAATAATGGTTTATTTTGGTCTGTCGACTGATGCATATATAATTCTTTGGCCTAATTAATCACCTAGCGATTTACATACACATTAGGCCGAAATTTGAAATATGTTTTACAAATATCGGAGGGGGCTTGGATATTCTCTGTTTGTGAAGTTTCTATGGTCTTTTCGTTGGAAACAACGTTGATCAGGTAGGCACTGAAGAATAGTGTGGTATCTGAGTGCTGTGTTGTAGTGGTCAGGATGAACTTTCCTTTCATGGTTATTTTTTTTTTAGACAAACATTGTCCAATATGCAACTATCAACCAGAAAGTATAAATAGTATACATAACTATTTAATGCTCATTAACGCTAATCTGGTGGCTAAGAGATATCTTGGCCGATTGTCTGAGTAAGCAGATAACATCCAGCTGGCAGGGAAGTGGAGGGGTGCTTGCTTGACCAAGTACGTCATACTACAGAAGCAGATACATAGATCCCTCTCTATAAGAAGAAACTGAGATTTTCACTCACTTGCTGCAGGTTTGTTCTTCGATGAGATTCCTCGAAACTTCGTCACAGTCCTCAGGCTCGCTACTTCTTCAACAGCAACCTGTTAGATTACAAAAGAACGCTTATAATGACTTCAAGAGAAACAATTTGTATGCGTATACATGTGTGTGTGTGTGTGCCTGAACCCAACTTCGGTATTCTAGTTTCTTTTTGGAATTCGTTAGATGAGTGTGTTAAATGCGGAAATCGGTTAGAGGTTGAGTTTTAAAGGGCACCAAAATGTTTAATACTCACCAAGATACCAGCGTAGATAGTTTTATTTTCTAACAGG
>KZ808571.1:167955-185087 GCA_000696205.2 Oncopeltus fasciatus | reverse complement strand
GTTTGAGTTTTTAAAAAGATATATTTTTATTTTACATCCGATATTGATATAATACAATTTAATATACTTGTTAACTAAAGTCATTATAGAGGTACAATCGCAACGAAGGGGCAAACTTGAGAGAAGTTACCGGAAGAGCTAAAAGAAGTTACTAGGACAACTTACATGGGACGAATGCAATGAGGAGAGGGTTGCATGGTTAGAGCTGGGCTCAGAAAGGAGTGGGGGGGATTCTGGGAATGCTTGGGACTTAATTTAAGCATATTTTACATAGTAGTCATGAGAAATATTCTTATATGTAAGGGATTTATGATACATAATATATATATATACATTTTTTTCTTATATACATTTTCGAGGCATTGTCTGTGACAATGTTAAGTCAAAAATCTTCATATGAATAATAAATAGTTGTAGAATGACAAATTATTTAGATATTTGATGTAATGTGGATACACCCACAGATATTCTTTATAAATTTTTTTTCTTTTAATAATCATACCTTATATATAAAACATCAATGATTCACACTCAAAATTAAAAAAAATTTAGTCATCTATTAATGAGATCGATACCGTTTTAATGGTAAAAATAGTGTAAACCTAAATAGCTAAAATTATCTTTGGGAATTTGGTTTATGCAGCTAAAATTATTCATGATGACTAATTCTAGGAGAAAAAATAAAATTTTTCATTGCTAACTATTTCTGGAAAGAGACTGAAGGAAATTCGCTTAGTTTATTGTAACTAATTAACAAGTTAATTAACATTAACAAGAACTAAAAGCAGCTTAACTTACCTGTTCTTTTGAGATTTAATAAAAGCCAGTCTTGGTGTGGGAGGTTTTCAGGGTAGATTGAGCTTCTCGCTTCCTTTAACCAGGAAACCATGTTCTTATCTCTATTATCACTCCTGTATGTGAGAGTGTACGGGATGTGCCATAGGGATTTGTCGTCTCGAGATCCATTTAGAAGAAATCTTTCCTACAAAATGAGATTGATAATTAAAAGAGATAATTTAGGAATTTTCAGAATTTAATTTAATAATTTAAGATAATTTCTAGGGGATAGAAGTAATTGTTTCCCATGACCTTTAATCTAATATTTTTTTGTTATAATATTGTTGTCAATTATAATATCTTTTGTATGGTTTCTTAATATTTCCATCTAGCTTAGTGTAGGTTAGCTAACCTAGTTCTTCAACAAGCATCTGCGTTTTTTTCTGATACCATAGCGTTTTTTATGGTTTCCTCTTGAAAGTTGGAATAAAACTAATAAAAATAAAAGTCATATTTCTTAAGCCGGATTGTAGGTTTTTCTTACAAGTTAATAAAATTCTTTATTGACTATATTTGATTTGACTAGATGTTATATAATTATTTCTTAATGGATGAAATGTGGTTCAAAGGGAGATAAAGTCTCCCTCTTTAAGCTATGTTTAATTCTTGATATAGCATAATCAATCTTCAAACAACCAACGGCCAATAACAAGAATATCCTTCCTTCTTTATTAAATTTAAAATCGAAATTCCAAGTTTAATTAAGAGTGAGTAGATTATACTGCGAAGAAGACAGGATGGATACCACATGTGACTTGATGAGGATTCTATATCACACTGGAATTAGCTACCTTCGAGAGCGTGACTGCTGAAGACAGGATGGATACCACATGTGACTTGATGAGGATTCTATATCACACTGGAATTACCTACCTGCGAGAGCGTGACTGCTGAAGACAGGATGGATACCACATGTGACTTGATGAGGATTCTATATCACACTGGAATTACCTACCTGCGAGAGCGTGACTGCTGAAGACAGGATGGATACCACATGTGACTTGATGAGGATTCTATATCACACTGGAATTACCTACCTGCGAGAGCGTGACTGCTGAAGACAGGATGGATACCACATGTGACTTGATGAGGATTCTATATCACACTGGAATTACCTACCTGCGAGAGCGTGACTGCTGAAGACAGGATGGATACCACATGTGACTTGATGAGGATTCTATATCACACTGGAATTACCTACCTGCGAGAGCGTGACTGCTGAAGACAGGATGGATACCACATGTGACTTGATGAGGATTCTATATCACACTGGAATTACCTACCTGCGAGAGCGTGACTGCTGAAGACAGGATGGATACCACATGTGACTTGATGAGGATTCTATATCACACTGGAATTACCTACCTGCGAGAGCGTGACTGCTGAAGACAGGATGGATACCACATGTGACTTGATGAGGATTCTATATCACACTGGAATTACCTACCTGCGAGAGCGTGACTGCTGAAGACAGGATGGATACCACATGTGACTTGATGAGGATTCTATATCACACTGGAATTACCTACCTGCGAGAGCGTGACTGCTGAAGACAGGATGGATACCACATGTGACTTGATGAGGATTCTATATCACACTGGAATTACCTACCTGCGAGAGCGTGACTGCTGAAGACAGGATGGATACCACATGTGACTTGATGAGGATTCTATATCACACTGGAATTACCTACCTGCGAGAGCGTGACTGCTGAAGACAGGATGGATACCACATGTGACTTGATGAGGATTCTATATCACACTGGAATTACCTACCTGCGAGAGCGTGACTGCTGAAGACAGGATGGATACCACATGTGACTTGATGAGGATTCTATATCACACTGGAATTACCTACCTGCGAGAGCGTGACTGCTGAAGACAGGATGGATACCACATGTGACTTGATGAGGATTCTATATCACACTGGAATTACCTACCTGCGAGAGCGTGACTGCTGAAGACAGGATGGATACCACATGTGACTTGATGAGGATTCTATATCACACTGGAATTACCTACCTGCGAGAGCGTGACTGCTGAAGACAGGATGGATACCACATGTGACTTGATGAGGATTCTATATCACACTGGAATTACCTACCTGCGAGAGCGTGACTGCTGAAGACAGGATGGATACCACATGTGACTTGATGAGGATTCTATATCACACTGGAATTACCTACCTGCGAGAGCGTGACTGCTGAAGACAGGANTTTCTATATAATAAAAAAAAAAAAAAAATTCCTGATACATTAGCTAAGTAATTCAAGTCCATTAATCTAATAAAAGGTGAACAGTTATTACTGTGTTAACTTCAATGCTTAAATTTTTGCATAAGTTTGGTACGATAAACGGACAAAGAAAATTAAGTTCCCTACGGCTGGCTTAAGGCTTCTTAAGAGGAAAAGGTGACAGTAACCCACTCATTATCTTGGCTTAATTTGCAATTTACCTGAAAAATATTAACATTATATATATATATGTGTGTGTGTGTGTGTGTAGCAAAGATAAACGAATGAAGACATAGGATATATACTAATTTTTCACTTTTATTTTATATTTTTAGACTGGCTATCCTGATGCGAAATCGATGGCCATTAACACTTCCTCTCCTGAGGCGGAATATTAAAGAATATTCTACATTTAAGCAAAGGATGTTTGTATATCTGTATTTATCTACTTGCCTACCTACCTGTATATATATATTTTCAGCATATATCAATCAATATATACCTTATCAAGCTACCAAATTATGAGCTTGATTTTTTTAAGGAAATTGCTTAAGTCGTATTCCATAAATCTGTCAATTTCATTTTCTCTACCTCAGGTCTGAAATAGAATACTTTACAATAGGTCTCTAGAAAATTTTAGTTTTTAAGTTTTGGTTTTATGGAGTTTTTAAAATGTTATGTGGTTCAAAAATCACTTAAAACTCTCTAATAAATCTTTATGATGACCATGAAACTTATGCAAAAGGAAAGTGAAATTTCGATTATTTTAATGAAAAATTAATTTAGTGCACAAAATATATTTATAAACCTAACCTTTTCATGTAATTTTTATGAAAAATAACAATAAAAAAGTGATTAACGTAAAGAAAAAGAAAGTATTTTGACCTTTTTCATAGGAGATTGCATCAAATGCCTGCCAAATTTTTTTTGGATCATCCACTGGATTCGATACTGGATGTGAGGCTAAAAGTGAATCTTCGAACATTGAATCGTGTAGTTCAGCCACAATCCATTTATCCGTTTCTTTTGAATTTCCATTTACCTAAATAAAATAATAGCAGTTACATATATTATTATATTCTAATAATAATATTATTATTCTAATTATTATTCTATCTTCCATTTTCCATGACTAGAGAGGGCTACTTGCTTCCTATTCTTACATAATATGTATATTCAAACCAGTTTGAAAAAGAAAGGCTTGTAGCAAGAATACAGGTAAAAGGGGGAATGACTGGTAGGCCAAAAGTTGCTGGAGCTCACCACAGAGAGCACTACTCTCCAGGGCTAACCTGCAGTTGCGCTTATGGTGGGAAATTTGAATTTCCCTGAACAGTCACCATAAGTTCTAAAAATACAGTGATAAGATATAAAATATTTAGGAAAGAGCATTCAGGTATCAAATATCCTAAATTTATGTATAAGTATAATTTTATTTGTAAGAAATGTGTAAGCAGTAACAAACATTTATTAAAGTGTTTACAACTGTATCTCTTGTGTCTATGCCTGTGTGGGAATAGGGTGTTAGTAAATTTTAGTGATCTTTTAAAATTTTTCGTCTACTAAGATCGATTTGAAAAATATTTCGAAATTTATCATTGTTGTTTTTTTTTGTTTTTTTTTTTCGCGTTTAAATGCTATCGAACATAAACTTTATAAAATTTTATTTTACATCTATTATATTCTGTTAACTTTTTTCTAACTCAATTAAGAACGAACATTGGATTTCAATAAAAAATATATACTTTCAAGGGATTTTAATTAAACGACGAATTTAATTTTAATGACGAATTTGGTTTCTATATTTTAAAAGTAATAGGTCCCACCCAACACTCGAAAACCCATTCTTACTCTGTGTGTTTTTATTAATGCTAATAATAAAGAATATATTAGGATTTTAAATTTTGTTCTCTGTCTAAGGTATAATGAGACATAAATTAAATTTTGCTAGGTGGATCCTGTTCAGCACGTCAGAAATAGTTATTTGAGAAAAAGTTGGACAAAATAATGTTTAAGAAGCTCTTTAAGGGGGTAAATATAATAAATTCGAGGGTTGAGTGGGCCCTCTTTATTTTTGAAAATAGAAAACAAATTCGGTACTTCCTGTTGAAAGCCATTAAATTTTTTTAAATTGTAAACTTCAGGCTGAAATCTGATTAGAGTTGATGGAGGGGGATTAGAAGCAGAAAATCCAACAACCCTCATTATCTTCGAAATTTTTATTGTTCTTAAAAAGTAATATTATTATTATTGTTGATTACTTTCCTCACTTTTCTCAGATCCTTAGTGACGTTCTCTCGTTGCCTTTTTTGTAAACTCAAATTAGACATTTACTCTTATCTATGTCCATATTTATGGAGACATAAGATATCTCATTGTTCACACTGTTTTTGACTTACTTATCTTTAGTTTTCTCATTTTTTTAAAGTCCATGTATGTAATGTTAACCAATCCGATCATCTAAGGTCAAATTTAGTCAAATTATTTGGTTTTTTTTTTAAATACTATTTTCAACGATAGCTGCATTATTATATTATATACACCCAATTTAAGTGTACTATCGCTTGAAATGTTCCCTTTAAAGTCTCNTTTTTCTCTCACCTGTTTAATTTACTATATATATATATATATCAAAGCAGTGAGTGTTTCAGTTTCATAAGGATTAGGATTAGGATCAAGTTATAGGGCGATCAACATCATGGTTATTACGCCCTGCAACTCACTGTTGGGTATAAATTACATTTTTTTCATGTATGCCTCTTTCTCTTAATCAGTTTCATTATATGTAGATATAAATATTCCTTTCCCATATATTAATGTATTATCAACATACATATTAATGTTTTGATTTTGTCGTTTTGCCTTTAATTGCCCAGAGCAAGAGATATATATCTGTCATACCTTCCATTGTCTGTCTTCATTGGTTTCTGCAAACCATCTGTTGGCGAGCGCTTTCGGACATTGTCCATTGAATACAGACAGTGACAGTGAACGCATGTATTCGGCCAGAAGATGGACAATGTCCGAAAGCGCTCGCCACTAGATGGTTTGCAGAAACCAATGAAGACGGACAATGGAAGGTATGACAGTTCTATATTCATTGGTGGTGGAAATAACCTTTTAGATTATTTACCTAAGAGATATATTTGTTCAGTGAGCCAAAGCTTGATCTGTTTGTCGAAGGTATTTTAAAAGCAATAAATTGGATCTGGGGCCTACTTTTATCAGTAAACCTACTAGCAGAGAATAGTATAGGCCTTTGTTCTTTTGGTGGGATATTATTTCTTGAAGAGAGGAAGGGCAGCCATGCTACCAGTCATATTGGCGACAGAGAGCTAACTTTATCAGCAAGTGTTACAGCAGCAGTGGTTGATGGAGCAGTGTTGCTCTCTTCAAGGCAATCTGTTCACTAGAGTGGCTATGATTGAAGGACATGTAGCATAAATAATGGTTAGGTTCATAGGGACCTGGAAATCTAAAACTATTTTTATGGAAATTGACCTCTTCCAAGAGAGGGTTGAACTTTTTTGGGTGATCTGTAAACTTAAATGTCATCAAAGGAGATGTATTGGTGCTTGGGGACTGGTCAACTCACCAAGTACTAATTTATCTTCAGAGCTGTTTAAATGTTTTGATAATGGGCTAATTATTATAGTGATTTACTTTATAATAATTTCTGGGTCAGTTTGACCAAGTGGATTTTTAAAATGCTTCCCCTATTTAAAGGTTATGTGTGGCCCACGTGTACTCAAGAGTTTTCATAAGTTTAAAATTTCTTACGCAAAAGTAATAAGACCCCAGTTTTCCATAGCAGAGAATCCGAAATCTGGGACTGCAAATAAGTCAATTTTCTGAAGAGGGAATGGAGTTTTGAAGTACTCGGCAACGAATTTGAGAACTTTAGGGCTGATATCTCCTATATAATCCATGTCCTCCAATATTTCAGGCCTTGACCAAACCTGTAAGCATACAATTTTATAAATAAATTCTACTCTTTGGGTCTTAAGGCTATATAAGTGATAAAACAATTATACCCAAAAGCAGAAAAATTGCATTAAATATCTCCATTGTATTTGAATTATATATAAATATATTAGTGTGTATGTTCGTATAGTTTTATAATTCTAAATAATTCAGATGCTAACTAAATTGGACAAGGTTCTTTATGACATCCATTCGGCGTGAAGCGTCGCCAGGAACAAGAGAAAGCCAGTGTTAGGTACCTTGAAATGAGGACTGGACGTGTTGACGAGGTCTTTGTGGGGGAGGTCGGTCACTATGAAGGCCACGAGGTAGGTTGACACCGGAAGGCTACTTTCATGATGGTCCCAATACCAGCCCGCTCGCTCTTTCCTGCAATAAACAAAAATAAATAGTAAATTGATATGTGTATAAATTGCTATTAGTATAAATTGCTATGTTATAAACTCTTTGTTATGAGTATAAATTCATTATACTCTTATATTATAAGAGAATAATGAAGGCTAAATACTTATACTATAATTTTTTTTTATTGGAAAGCTCGTCTAGTGGTTTTGACACTAGAGTCTCGAGCCAAAAGTCCCAGGTTTAATAATTATATGACAACCACTTTATTATTTTATTTCTTTGCTTCTCTTTGAAATGACTATGAGGATTCCTTCGTTGAATGGAATGAAATAAGGAGATAGAATGGTATGCTGACTAATCACCTTCTACAATGTGATGTGCATCCTTAGTATTACTATTTATCAGAGTAAGAAACGATACTTAACTGTCACTTGAAAGGCTGAACCATTAAAAAGTAACACTGATGTTCAGAAATTTTATGAACAGATCAATGAGGGAAAATAAACCGCTAAGCCGAGACTGGTGTTTTGCAAAGATAAGCGATCATTCCAGATGGTCTTGCCTACAATCCTCTAAAAGTTTAGGGGATATTCGGATCTTCTTAGGAACGGGAGAAATCATATAGAAGTCTCTATTGCCCGACAACTGGATGGGAGAGCTGGGGAAGAAAGGTAAGTAGCGGGATATGATGGATGGCTCCGGCGAAATATTCAAGTATGGTGGTCCATGGCCATCTGGAAAGAAAAGACCATGGACAAAAGCAGTTACAGGACTTACATATGTCTGATAACTGAGAAAGGGAATCAGCTGGACTGTAAAGACTTCTGTGGTATCTCTCCTGCCTACTGCAGTATCAAGCCGAACAGATAACTGGTTCCTATCAGTCGAAGTTCCACAGGGGGAGCTCTTTAACTGGACGGGCGAATTTCGACAGCGTTCAAACTTTCGTAGATTTTAAAAGTTCAAACGATGGTATAGACCTTCTGGCTTCGACATAATTATGGAAGTAGATCATTATCCAGGTCTCCTCGAAGATCCTGCTGCACAAATCCCTACAAACATATAGTTCAGAAACCTTAACATTCATCAGGATAGACGAAATGCCTCCGTAGATCGACGAAAGGAAGGTACTTTGCTCTATATGATATGGATCAGTTCTTCAGGAACTGGCGAATGGCGCAGCTAGACAAATCCAGAACACTACAATCTTTACCGGAAAGCTGGCATGACACAATTTGTGAGTCTTGCAATTGCTATAGGCATGGCATCGAGTAAAAATGGATGTCCCGAAAAAAATTTCCTCCCACAGATTTTTGGGAAAAAAATGTGGAACAAATTACATAACCGCGTTTCACTTATAGAAGGTACATAATACATTTCATATTGTTCTGATAATGATGGGATGTGAAATTCTGCTCAATGTTCAGGATAATGTTGTAAGTAGTGTAAGAGGACTTACATTGGTGTAGTGAGGTAAGTGGGCATATTGGAGATGGACGTCATATTACTCTGTCTCCCGATAGTGATGTTGAAGACAGCCTTGAAGGAAGGCTCATCCCAGCAGGGGAAAGCACGACGTGCGTTGATCGGTGAGAACTGCGTTGTCGCTAGCCACCTGCAACATTTCACAAGCTCTTCATCCACACACAATATCTATATTGATCCAACAGATTTATAATTTCAATGATAAAAATAGTATTTTTTTTTTATTTCCTTTAAAAAAAAAAATCAAACAGTAATGTAGATCGTATCCATTATAAATAAAGAATAAAGAACAGAAATAGAATTTTTACATTAAAAAATTTTCCTCATCAGTTTCTTGGCCTTTTTAGATATCTAGTCGTATTTGTTTTGATCATATGAACCTCCACAGATCATTAATAAAATAAAAAATAAAATGGAATAAAAGTAGCCATTATTATACACTTGATAATATATAATGTATAATGTCGCATACCTTGTTTTCCCTTGAGAATCAGTGTAGCTGCTCCTATAGAAACCTTCAAGATTCTCGTTCAGCTTGTAAGAGAAGGCCATCTCCAAGTAATATTTATCGCCAGGGCTGAGTGATGAACCGAGCTTAACAGTGTACTTCTGTGTCTCACTGTCCCACTCCTTGTACCATACATCAAATTATATTTATTAAAAAAAAAAGAAGTATTTTAATTTATTTGTCAAATACATTGCTAACAATGGTTTTGAAATTATGGATATGGATCCCTCACCCTCACCCTCACCCTCACTTTCATCATCAAAAAATAAATGTGGCCAAAAACCTTATATAAAGACCACTAACACTCTGACAAGACATTCCATAGCAAAAGTATTATAGGTGGGACTGACATCCTCTTCTCTAATGATTTTCCTACTCACAACATTAAAAAACTTGTAAAGGAATTCTTTTATTCTACTTCCCAAACTATGCCCCTCCGCTAAAATAATTACCTAATTTTCCGTTTTCTCTCGTATTTTCTAATAACTCTAGTTGCGCGTTTTCTGTAAAGGAAGTGTGACAATTTTTTAATTTAATTTTTACTCAAAGGTACTTGTATTTTTGGTATTTGTCCACAAAGGTGTTAGCTAGTCGCACTGTGACCTTGCCAAAAAAAAATTTTTTATTTTTCTTTCTTATCAATCAGATACAAATAATTACTGATTAATATCTGCTTTGAAGCAATTGGTCATTTAGAACTCTTAGCGCTATTTAGGCTTATCAGCATGTATTTTGACTTTATTTTGCTAGATCGCGTACCCACGATCGTATCCCCATACTTTTTCGAATTCACACCACTTTCAATACTTTACTAACCGCTATATAGGTCTGTTGATTGAAGAGACTGCAGACTGTAATAAGGCATTTGTTAAAAACGGTAATTCTTAGATAAATATGTTTGTGTACTGTGTTATGCACATTGCTTTCCTTTTTAAATTGAACTGAATTTATTTCTTCGTTTTGACCATAGCTTCTTTTGCATACCTCTATTCTTGAAAAGGCAATTTGTACGCAAACTGTTTTCAAAATTCACTCCATAAATTATATTCTTACATGTGGAGGAGATTCATACAGAGTTTGATTACTTCTTCAGATTCAGCTTCATTCGGTTCTCTTGAGAAGGTTTCTCTTAGCATATCGGACCAACTGCCATGTACGCTGTCACTTCTTGGGCGCACGTAACTTTTCTCTATGTCAATCACAGGAGATTCAATTCAAGCGAATAGGCAAAGGAAATGCGAAACATATCATCAGTTACATTTTGGTCTGTGAATGACTGTTTATATTCACAATGCCAATTTCCCCCTCGTGTCATCAAAATTCTCTTGAAAATTTGCTTCCGTTTTGGAACTGTGTATGAAGCTATATACAAAGCCCGCATTTTTATTTTGTACATAACATAAAAAAAATGGCAGTCTGTTCTGATGATTTGCTTTATCAATGCAGTCATCGTTCTCATAACACATTAAATGCTATCATTAAATTATGCAATTCTGAAGTCATAATAAAAAATTGAAATATAGATTTTATTAACTTTTTTCCATAACGTGAGTTATACTCCAGATAAAAGAGTAATACATTTAAATAAAAGTAATGAAAAAAGTGCAATAAGTGTTATTTATTCTAATTGCTATTTGTTAATGTTATCTACCACTTAAATTTACAAATTACGTTTGCTCTTCAGGTGCAGAGTGGCTGAGCAATGACAAGGTCAATGTTTAATGTCCATGAAAAAGATTTTACATCATGGAGGAAAATGTCGGACCGAGTGAAAATGGACATATTTACACAAATAAGGTAAAAATGCCATTCTCAACTGTAGTTTAATCCAATTTTTTCTATTTAACTTGAACGGATAATTTGATGTTTACGTCAATTACGTTTCTTACCATAAATATTAAATAATACCCCTGAGAAAGTAATAAATAAAAAAATTGTCCATTACACAGGAGACTGCTCCTTCTTTATACTGTTAAATTACATGGATTTCACCGGTTTCATTAAAGATGTAAATAACTAATATTTTTTTACGAATTCGATCCTAACTGAAAGATATATTGAAAGCAGAATGTTTCTAAAATTATATGATAAAACAAAATACACTGTGTTTAGAAAAATTACCTTGTAAAACTAAGCTATGTGACGCCGGTTCCACTCGTCGGACATTAGGAACTCGAGAATGAATACTTAAAGGAAATTCTTTGTACTTATAAATCGTAATAAACGACAATACCCCAATCTTTCCTAGGGCAAAATTAAATAAACTTTCTGGCAAGAAGTAACTAACCTTATTATATTTAATTTTGTTATTTTGAATTGTTACAAAAACATATTTAGTTTGGAGATGTCATTTTGGGAAATGAAAAATTCTTGTATATCTCAAGGTCACAACTTTTGGGTATATAAGAAGCTCATCAGCAAATTATCTAATCCTCAGTTGTGTTATTGGGCCAAGACGACCTTGACTCTTTGAGGGTAGTCCAGAATGAGTGGCAGCCTCCCAAAGATTCAATGTTGTCTGTTGTCAATTATCATATTTCTTTATTATTAAATATGCAGTTACAAATGGCATGTATTACGAAAACTTTTGTTAAATAACAGTTATTCAGAAGACAATTTCGAGAAATAGGCGCCGGTTTAGAGGATACTTTTTTGTTTTTCATGCCTGGCACATTCGTATTCCGCCCTTAGCATTCTTTTATCGGGATTAAAAACTTGGCCCGGGTGGTAAAATAGGTTGGCTCACTGTAGCTATCCCCTCCCTCCACACCCAATGTGGTGCATGGAAGGTTTTAAAAAAAAGTATTTCTATAATTCTAAGTAAAAAAATTGGAGTAGACCCAATAAATCAGTTTAGTTTCGTTAGAATACCTAGTCTACGTTAGACAGATAGGGAAGTAGTACAAGGCTGAAGGTTTGTTTACTGCAAGCACACTGACCTGTCCGACGACTGAAAGAGGAGGCCCTCCATCTTCTGGGCTGATCGAGAGGGTGCCGTTGTCTATGTCAATCCCGTTAGAGTTGAAGACTACCTCTGCCGTGGGTTCCGTGCAGCTCACCAGGATTCGGACCTTACCATTGGTCAAGAAGTTCTCCTCCTCGAAGGTCGGCCGGAGTGTCAACCTGTGAACCCGGCCGATATCTGTCAATCATTGCCAACGAGGGAAACCCACTGATCAAGGCCAATAACGCCAAAGAGTCAAAGCTAAAACCAGTATCGTTAATATTGTTTTTTAATGGCATCTATTAAATAATATCCGCCCCATTGTGGCTTAAGGTTTAAGCCTGTCTCGAAAATCACCCTAATTACACAGTAAGAAACTGTTCGTTGTATCCCTCCCCCACCAGAATTAACAATATAATATGAATGTTACATTTTTGAGGTTTAAAATCTTTGAGTTCTATCTTCAAATGGAGAGTTTTTGACCGTAGAGATTATTAGTAGATGTTTTTTGTTGAGGTTCAGTCAAGGTGAATCCAAAAAATACAATTTAAAAAATACATACTATTTAAAAGAGTATTTTTGGATCAATCTTGGCCGAACCCCAACAAAAAACATCTATTATAGTTCTACGGTCTTCGGACATATTTTGCTCTTATAGTCATGGTGTCTGTAGGTGTAGTAATTATAATAGTAATATATTACTATTATAATTATTATGAGTAAGCTATTATTTATGTATCCTCACAATTCGATGTACCACTGTGACAGGTACAGCTTAGTTTTGAATCAAAATTAGAACAGGGAGTATATGGTAAGCTCCCTACTGCGATTTAGCTAAAAGCGAGGAATTTAAGGTTTATATTGCATAGATAAGTATTTATTGTTACCCCCATGTATCATTTAAGGTCATGGCGACTACTTTTGTGAATACCCATGGCTCAGGATATGTTTTTTTTCTCCACGGAAATCCCAAGATGGGGGGACTCGAAAACTATTATAAAAATATGTGAGTAACGTAATATTAGTGTTATAATTAATATACAATATAATTAGAAAGGTAATATTTTTAGCAATTTGCCTAACAGTAATATGCTATCATAATACAATAATAGTGGTATGCTTACCAGTAATGGTGTGGCACTACTGCCTTTGGTAGTCTGTAATTAATGTTTGCCATGCCTCCACTAATTAGGAAGAGCAGAATAACAATGATTTCAGCCACTGAAAATAAAAAGCCACATTTACCAAGGAAATTGGTAATTTATGTTTATTGTTATCTAAAGGATTGATAATATTAGGGGAATATTTGCACATGTGCCTTTCGATCAAAAATCGCAACTCTAATTGACAGATTGAGGTAATCTCAGAAAATCACTATTGGCGCAATGGAGTAACTTTTAAAACGATATTTAAGGAGATAATAATTCAATCTTACAAATGGAAAAGAGTAAGGAGAAAATATAAGAAAGAAATATTTGAGGAGAAAATATAACATCAATAAGACTGGCACTAGGGTGACTGAATGGGTCCTGTGGACTGTGGGAGTGCTTTATCTTTCTCGATCCTTTCTTGCTAGGTGGTTTGTTTAATCGATTTAAATTTAATTGATTCCTCTTATTCTGAAGAAGATCCTCATGCGAGGGTGGAACTCAATCTCAGACCGGTTTGAAACTGAATACTAGTCAAGGACTTTCATCCTTGCGTTCCTGATGTTCAGGGAGAAAGAAAGAGTCAGGCAAGGTAGTCCTTGCTAGGTAATAGAATAATTGATATTTCTCAATAATTTCAAAAGTTGTATCATGGTAACTAGCCTGAATTGTCTTGATATTCTTGAGATATATATTAATTTTAATATTTCTACCTTAAAAATTAAACTCTGGGGCACCAGGGTAGCTCATGGGATCCATTCGGGTCTCATAACCCTGCGCAGGGCTATCTTTTATTTAATAGTAGAAGCTTGTCCTGAGCCACGAATGTTTAGAATTGGATGGCAACCTGTAGATAGCCCCTCCCTACATGACCCTAAGTGGTTGTATGGGAGGCCAACACTTAAATAAAAAACAAAATCAAAATTAAACTCTGTGTTTTGATTATTTATGCAATACTTACTTGGAGAAAAAATTGATTATAACAGGCTCGAAGTTTGTTAAATGCTTTGGAAAAAGCTTTGACACTCCTACTATTGGGCGGTCATTAATAATATTTAAAAAAAAAAAACACTTATCAATTTAACTTAAATAATTTAATTTAATATCTTATAGAAAAGAGGACTGGAAAGAGTCAATAAAGCGTTCCTAAACAAGATTGTAGTAGGACTGACAACACTGACCCCAAAGAAAAACGGTACTTCTCTCCTGGGTGAAGGACCACTTCATAAGACCTCCCCTCTCTAACCCCTCCCCCCCTCCCTTTTCGTCACTGAACAAATTCTACCGGAGGAACGAACGATTCCTTTATCGTTCACTTCCCTCTTACCTCGGCTACAATAACCTCTCTTACTTTTCCTAAAAATATTTAAGAGCTAAAGGGAACAGGCGATCTATGTGTTATGAATGTTTCCCAGAATTATGTTTAAATTACTTGAAGACATTTCAAATTTTGAAAATGTTTATAAACCCATATACAAAGATGAATAGTTAAAAAATCTTATAGTGTTTTTTAGGAGTTTTCGAAGGAATTAGTTATTAAACTCATTCTACCCTTTATATATAAAAAATTATACTTGATATTATATTTATATATATTCGTGTATTCGTGAGCTAATGATTTAGTGGCTAAAATTTTTCATTTTCTGTCAGGAAGCTTGGCATGTAGCACAAAAAAAAAGTCATTATAGTGGGCATAAATTGACTAAAAGGATTTGATCGACGGAGATAGCTTTTCTGATATTTATTGACCTCAATATTTAATTCAAAGTTTTGAAACAGAACACTCAAAAATTTATAAATGAATGATTTTAGAAGTTATATAGAGATGAATTTGACCATTAGGATTGATGAGTTGACGAAACCTTGGAGATCTTTTAAAATTCAACTTCCTACCTTATTTTTGTTGCTCCTAAAACATTTTTTTTTTAAGTAATAAATTTGTGTTGATTTTCATTTCTGTAAAGTAAATATTACGCTAGGAAAAATATTGCACTGAAAAAACTTTTTTGATAAAAGTTTTGAAAAAAAGAGCTACATAGGGAAGTTAGGATTATTAATTTAAAGAGATCTCCGAGGTTTCATTAGCCCTCAATCCAAATGTGTTTCATTTTCTTTAAATATATTATTTTTAATTTTCCAATGAGCCATATTTTAGCTTCTCCTAAGTAGGATCAGTGAAATTTAATAAAAATTATTAAAAAGTTGAATCATGGCATTAACATGAGTAGCTTGATTTCCCCAGAGGAATATGCTAGAAAATTTTAGTTCAGTCTTTTGCACGAAAATTATTATGTTAGAAACTTTTGGAAAATATACAGAGGGGATTTTCTCAGTTAATGTAGATCCTAGACTTTCCCAAATAATGAGAAGATACATACAACGGGGGACGGTCTTGAAGCCGTCCATGCTTCTGTCCCCGTGGAATGAGGAGGAGGCACTGAACGAGGCATTACATATTCTTGATTCGTTCTGTTTCAAGGCAATGAGCACCAATTGCGAAGAATACGATTGACATTATTGCTAAACGAACGTCAGTGAGCAGATCACTTCTTGCAGACTGCTAACACTTGTAGAAGAAATGTGACAGAAGGGTGAAAGTTCAGATAAAAATTATTAAATGAGGAGTTCATTGTTTATATTATTTCACTCAACGAATAAAATAAATGCGTCCTTACAAGGAAGTGTCATTAAGTATTATCTATAGGTACTTATCTTATATTGATTGCGCTTCGGGCCACTTATAAAATTAAAAATTTCTGCTGAGGTTTCCTATTTTGGGAAAGAAGGCATAAATATGAGATATTGACTAATTTTATTGGACAAGCGGAGAATTTTTTTGTCATACTCTCTGCAGATCAAGCAGAACAGAGATCAGGTAGCCGAGGTTAGTGAATTATCTTACTTTTTTGATGACATAAGTCCCTATTTGTATCTCTTCTCCTCCGGCTCTTACATCTTTATCAGTGACCAAATACTTGGTTTTACTGGAATTTACCACCAATCCCATTTCATTGTCCCACATTACAAAGCCAATAATGCCTTCTGGATTGCTCTAGACGACTTTCCAGTGATGTTGAGGTCGTCGGTTCATCCAATAAGCTGAACTCTTTTATAGATGGATTTGGTTCCAGATCTCCTAAATCTCCTTAAAGCCATCACAAAGCTGAGATTGAACAGTAGGCATGCAAGTGAATCACTCCATCTCAGCAGTAAAGGACATAGGTTCGGTCTAGTCCGACTGTACTCCCAAATAGCTTTCGATACATTCCTTGGTTATCTGGCATATCTCAATGAGCTTTCTTGGACATATAACTTGGGTTACACGAAGTAAACCTACCTCCTCAGACCAACGAGTGTGCCGATGAGGTTTTAGCACATAAGCATCATTCTTATACCTATTAGCTTCCGCACATTCTTCACCAAACCGTGGGTTAAGTGTCACTTTTACGCTTGTCTGAGGGTGTCATCCGTGTTCTCTTTTATGACTTATCTTATCTGTATCCACCTTCCATTAATTCTATATCCTTTTTATATCAAATAAATCGAACCAGAATGTGTTTCCAGATAAGAAAAAGATAATATTGTTAATATCCTAACTGTTATTTGTTTATGGCATGTATATATATATATATATGTCTTGATATTCTT
>KZ808571.1:56068-66948 GCA_000696205.2 Oncopeltus fasciatus | reverse complement strand
TTAATTAGTTTTTTTTTTTGAAGTTCCCATATGTACCGGACTCGAACACTCAGCGCTAGGAAACGGACCGCTTCTGCTAATCCTTTGCACTCCTTTTTTCGATAAATTCTTATTAAGTTTTTGTAAACCGATATTTCAGTGTTTTTTTTTTTCAAATTTGAGTTTATTACGGATTTTCACAGTTGAAAGCCAGTGGGAGTTTGATGTAGACATTTGCCATGTGTAAGTGGAGAGCGGGGCAGATTCGAATGACCGGGGTGAAAGCTTGCGGATCTACAACAGCCTAATTGTCGAAAGTGTCGCGAATGTCGAAAGTCACTCAGAAGGAAGTCATCTCCCCTTCTCCTTCAGGTCCTTATGGGTCTGGAGTTGGACTCCTCGTGAAGGGGATCCAAAATAATTATTTTAAATTGGTAGTCAGGGGACCCCAAGGAGGAAAAAGTGTTATTTTTAATTTATTTCCCAATTACGCATTGCTGAGCTTAATTGCTGGTGAAATACACATGAATGGTCAGGGTCTCGACCACAGTGTAAAATATAATTGGGTATATTTTATTTAGAAAATTCATTCAATGTCCTGCATAAGATAAAGTCTATTCCTCACATGGAGATTCCTCCCGAATTATAATGCATTATATTTATCTTTTAATCACCAAAATTAATGTAAAAGTAACAAAAACTTTGCAAAGAAAAACTAAATAGACAAGAAAATTAACTACTTGGGTTTGACTATGTAATACGAAAATGATTAATGCCACTATAAAATTCACCACAGACTCAGCTATACTGACTACTTGACTTATCTGAATACCTGAGAACAAAAANTTCCTCTCTTACGAACTCGGGAAGCAAAACTTTCTAAAGAGAATTTCCTTTCTGTAATTAAGAAGACTTGTCTGTTTTCTTTAAATCGTGAAGTTAAAACCTATGGAATTATCGTTTCAAAATGTTTACTGAAATTTATTTTATTTATTTATATTACTTTCCTGAAGATACAAAATAAAATTTTCTTTTGAACTATCTGGGGTACCCGGCTTGGATTTGGGAGCTGATATGTGACAGACCTATTTTCTCAGTTGCCGTCAACCATAGTAGGTCCAAAAATGCGGCAAAGAATCTTCCACTGAAATATAAGGAGCTTCTTATCTTTACGCAAGGGTACAGGACTTCGATCCATAATCGAGATAAGTGTCTTTTAGAGAAGGCAATTCGTACCATGAGCGATGTATAAACTTAACAAATGTTTAATTTCGAGATAGTTAGTTGACCGTAGAACTTAATCAGGAAGGATTGGTCGGGGTTCGGTCTAGGGATTTTGAAAAAATAAAAACTAATTTGTAAATCAAAAAACTTCTTATTATTCCGAACGTGTTTTGGTCTAAATTTCTAAGTTTCTTCAAGGCAATGGGGGTGATATTTCTTACTTTACAGTAAATCCGTCAAGATTAAGTTACTCTAAAGTAAGAGAGTCACTCCCTCCATCAACCTCATTCCCTTGAAGAAAGCCTGATATTTAGACCGAAATATTGGGGATAATAAAACTTTTTTGGTTTTCAAATCAGTTTTTATTTTTTCAAAATCCCTAGGCGGAACGCCGGGTAATCCTTCCTCGCATATAATTATATAAATTAAATGAACAAACGAATTTCAATAATATACTCAATACACACACACACACGCGCGCGCGCGCACGCACGCACGCACGCACGCACGCGCACACGCACACACACACACACACACACACAAAATTTTCAAAACCAAATTTATGGCTTCTTTACCAACAAAAAATCAGCTGATTTTCTATGATATGGAAACAGTTCATATCCATAATATGGATAGTCCATATTCAAAATTTTTTTTAAAATTTTTATGAGGCATTCCTCGCTTTACTGTTGTAGAGTTTTACTTAAGATTTCCTTAATCCTTTCTACGTCAAAACAAATAGACCGATGATCTATTTTCTGTGGAATGAATAGGACAATGGGGAACGAGGGAATGGACATGTAAATCTTCTCCTTCTAAAGGTGACATTTTCACTGGAGCAGTTGAGGAGAGGTGTGCAACTTAGCCATATCCATCATCTCGGCTTAGATCCCGCAACTCCCACTTGCCGTTATGAGCGGTTTCCCCGTGTCGACATTTCGGCCCGTATTTCCATATCCGTCCAAAGGTCAGCTATGACTGGCGGCTTAACGCAGGTGGAATGTCTTCCCTACGCAGCTCTAAATGCCAGAGCTCCACTATTGCTACTTACCCTTCGTATTCTGCTTGTGGCAGTATTTTTCAAGTATGAAATTCTCTGGTTTTTTTTTTTTTTTTTTATTTTTTTTTTTTTTGTTTATCACATTTTTTTTTTTTTTTTAATGAGTATTAATTTAAGGTAGGTAGGGGCTATTTACAGGTTGCCATCCCATACTAAACCTCCTAGGCTGAGGACAAGGTTTTATTTATCGATAAACCCTGGGCGTGATTCTGGCCCGCAGAAGCATGAACGGATCCCCTGAGCTTTCCCGGTTGCCCAGTCCTTGGAATCAATACATTTGACTGGTAAAAACTACTTGAAGTATATGCTCTTCTGTGACTAATTGTGACTTCGGTATAATTTTTCTTAAAAAGGGATGTATGTGCTGAAAATAACATTTACGCACACATAACAAGTTCTAACGAACAGTATTTTGAGCTTCTACATAGGATCAGTCAAGATTCACAGACACTTTTCAAAAGCCACTTCACGCTACCGCTACGAATAGCTCGAGGGAAAGCTCTAGTTTTGCAGAGGAATTGTGATATCGAAAGCGTAAATGAAGGCGACGCTAAACACATTTTCTCTGTGAGGTGCATTATACTAATGGCTGTATTACTGAAAACATTTACTACAGCTGTCTACAGATAAGCAACGTATGTGTGTTTCTTAAGCCGGTTGCGAATTACCAAGATAGCACATATCTCCACTTTGGGACTACGCGGGATTCCCTCACACACTAACCGTTCAATTACCGCCTGCTTGCTGGAAACAATCTATTTTCAACACAGTTATTCGATTTCAAAGCTCGAACGGATCCATGAGGTAGTATAAAAACACGCAATTGCTTTTACCTAAACCGTAAGTTAATAATTAACCGTAAAAATAAATCCATTTTGAAAAGATATTTCTGGAAAAGGTTGACCATTTTAGGTACAATATTTACGCTCCTGTTATTTTCGACTCGAACTGACCACCCAGATTATCAGTTGTTCTGTAACTTTTGCTCTACATTAAGTATTTGAACTCTTTTTAATACAAATTAATTATAATTGCAAGAAGTAATACAACTCCATTACGAATAAGCTGTAAACTAAAAAGGTTTCTCACGTAAATAAAATAATTAGGTAGAGAGAAATCTAATAAATGTAGTTATAATTTTGTTAAATAACGAACCATTATTTATGAAATTTAAGATTTCTGATTCTTTTAATTAGTTTAAAAATTTAAATTCATATTTTTAAATGTGCATAAGCAATTCTATTTAGATTTATATTCTTTTATTACTTATTATAGTTTTTTTCTTATGCTACAAACAAACCTATCCCATTTTCTCGAAATGGATATTAGTGTCGGCTATTGTATTTTTAATCTGTTTTCTTTGTTGATCCTATTACTTTAATTGAACAGTTCAGTGTGTTTTAAAACACAACCAGTGATTTATAAGCATTTTTGTGGTTTATAATATATTTATATATTTAAAAAACTGCATGAGATAAGTGGTTTATAATAAGTAATACAAAGTTATAAAATCTTAGGTATGCATGGGCGAATGATTTCAAATGTGTATATGAGGCGAATTAAAATTGTATTATTGAAGTGAGTGTTCATTGCTTATGATCTTTTATCAAATATTTTATCAAGTTAAGTCGAGGACAATCGCCTTTTCGTATATGCCCTGTATATGAGACAAACACTCATTTACGTGACTATTAAATATTTAATAATATGTAGTAAATAATACACATAAGGATTTTTGTGCATCTAATAAATCTCTATGAATATAATTCTCGCCTCATAAAATTATTTCTTCAGTTCTGTGCTTTTGCATAGCCCATTATTAATTATGCGTCCAAATGTGAATTGGTCTCAGCTTCAATGGCAAATTTGAATTAATTTATTAACCTATATATATATATAAATATAAACTTTTAGTCTAGGTCATGTTTTTATTGGAATTACGAAAAGCTCTTTGAATTATTTTAAGGGCAAAGGACTCAGCTCATTATACAGATAGCACATCCAGGGTAATCACTACCCTGGTCACATTAAATTTGGATCCAGCAAATTTACAGGCTTTCTGACATTTTTTTTTAATCTATAGATTTAAACAAACCATTATAGCGAAGGCGAATTCACATTTGGACGCCGAAATGATATCGGATCGAGTAAACAGAGGCACAGAAATTGAAATAATAAGTTAATGTGTATTACAAATATATATCTGGAAGCATCCAGGGGCATGGATATTCCTCAGGCAACATGGAGGCAATTGCAGCTGAATCCTCTGCCGTCTGGGCGGTTAAGGGAAAAGAGATAGCTGTACTCTCCCCCTGGAAACCGTAGATAGTTAGCCAGCGAGAGAACTGTGTTAGCGGAAACATTCAGCTAGAGATTTGTCTCCAGCTAGCGGAACGGGTTGTGCCAGGGCCGTGGTTTCCTCGATCTGCGGACAACCCCTGTCTCCACGTGACGGCTGCTTGGCGAAGGACGTCTAGGCCCCGGGGAGAAGTGTATCAGGCCACGTGAGGGGATTACATGTATCTCGTGCTAAAGATTAGTTTCCTTGCTCCATCTCTTCGAGTGCTGTCAATTCGAAGTATTCGTAACTAGAAGGGAAATCAGTCTATTCAAGTTTGTGAAATGACATGACTTTTGAAAACATTCTACATTAATCGATTCCTATAATAGAAAAACTTAAAATATGTTCTGTTAAAATGTATGTATGTATATTATGACTTTTCATTGTAAACCCTAGAATGAATCGATTTTTTAAATTAAAATCGGATGAGAAAAAGTGGTGGTTTAGGTGGAGACCAAAATTTATAATTGTAATATCTTCATTGTTGTTTTTTAGTTACGAAAATAAATAGATCGTAATAGTTGTAAAATGTAATTTTCTAACGATATTCTTTTATAACACTTTTACGAAAAACTCCTCTTAAAAAATATTTGTAGCCAAGTGCCGGGTTCAAAAATAACCTCAACTCCTGAGTGATTTTGATTTATATTTATTTATATTATATTTATTCAACATGAGACATTTTATGAAAGAGAACTGGACGGGAATTCCATCTTGGGAATTTGAAAAATTAAGTGCCATCTAAAATACTGTTACTGATTTAGTTACTCCAAAGTTTGAGGCTCTTTCGCTTCATCTTCCCCAGAACTTATTGAAGAAGGACTGAAATTCAGGCCGAAACGTTGGCAATATAAACAATTTTTTAGTAGAGAATTTTTGTTGGGATTCAGTCAAGGTCAATTAAAAAAAATTTAATTTAAAAAAAAAGAAAGAAGCATTTTTTATTATCTGCTGACATTTTGGCTTACATTCAGGGCTTGATAGTTACCCTTCTACTAGCTATCTTTAATATCATCCTTATTATGCTTTCATAGTAAAAATGTCACAAAATATTTAAACTGGAAAATTTAATTACAAAACTTTCCCATATTATTAGGATTATAATTTTAAAAAAATGTATTCCTATAATAATAATAATTGTTTTTATTCTAGGAATACATTAACAATGTTTAAATTTAGTTTTTATTTTATTTTAAGGCGAAAGGGGACGACGTGTTCGTACTTGGATAAATTTTCATGGCTGCAGTCCTATTCATCCAGTTATGAACATTTGATCCAGGTGGCAAAACGTCCCTTTCCCCTTCATTATATCCCTGAAGATGGCTTACAATGTAAGCCGAAACGTCGGCAGAAAAGAAAAAAAATACTTTTTCCTTAAACTGTATTTTTTTTATCAAGCTTGACCAAACCTAAACTAAAATTTTCTACTAATAACCCATACGGTCAAAAACTCTCCATTTGAAGTAAAAACTTTATTGCTTACAAATTAATTTTTATTTCTTCAAGATACCAAGACAGAATCCACGACCTCATAAAGTTCGACGGTTAACTATCTTCAAGAGCCATAATATATTTTGAACTATGATTTCAATGTGTTGTGTAAGATATGTTTTTGCTTGAAGGGCAATCCGATAGAGTGCGCTACTTACAGCTTTCTGACTTAATGAATGTGGTAGTTCGGTGGGGTGCCGACCTCAGGCGTGTGGAAATGACCACACAGCCATGGTGGCTTTTCTATTCCCCTCTCTCATTGTGGAGAGCTGTGGGCGACCGGCTTTTTCCTGAAGTGGGCTTATAGATTTTCCGCTTTCTAACCGGCTTTCAGAGACTAATTATGTTCGGAGCATTAGTACGCCCTCTTTTACCCATAAAAGTCAAACATTCATGTCTTCTCTTCCTTCGCTTTTCCCAGGATATTGGGATTCTAAACGAATTGATTTATTTCACTTTCAAAATTAGTGAAATAAACAAATTATGAGAGGGAATAGAATAAAAAAATCTATCTCTCCCAGCCAGGAATCGAACCTGGATCTCCTGCTATCCGGGCCGGCGTGCTTAACCATTACACCACCAGGACCAGCCAGTTTTCTCATTAAGTTGCCAAGTTAAGCACGCCGGCCCGGATAGCAGGAGATCCTGGTTCGATTCCTGGTTGGGAGAGATAGATTTTTTTTATTCTATCCCCTCTCATAATTTGTTTAAAATTAACGTGGGATAATAAACCACAACCAAATAAATATTTATTAGTGAAATAAATTAAGAGACAATTACAATTGAATGAGAGCTTATATTATGTGCAAGCAACATCTTTAGTAAAGGTTTGAATAAGTTATCCCATAAGGGGGCTAAAATCGTTTCAGCTAAAAAATAAAATAGTGGTGGGGGAGAAAAATCTTATTAAATCATTCCATTAAAATAATAATAAAAAAAAAGACTAATAGTTCATAAAAATGTTCCGCCCAAAAGAAACAAACAATGTTTTTGAGGATCAATTTACCTTGAAGTGGTTTTATGTTTGTAAGTTGTGGAGTATGCAAATGAATGGAGGTAATGAGTAATATAAATAATAGGAGTATATCATGGAGAACTTGTGGAAAACCCGAATCATTTATATGGTTTTCGAAAAACTGATTGATGTATTTCACATAATGAAGCGGCAATTGTCATATATTAGTGAATGAATTAGCGAAAAGCTAAAATTAAATTTGAATTATGGTCTGTAATTATCGCTTATATCCAAAATAATTATTCCAAAATATTATTCAAGATAATGTTAATCCTATCCTGACCTCATTAGGTTTCTATTAAAAAAAAATCTGTCTATAACAACGAGTGTTTAGATAAGCTTGAAAAAATATTAGCTTACTTCTTTTGCTGCTAGCTGGTCAAGAAGTCTAAAACCATTTTTGAAATGATCTTTTCCTGTCCCAGTATGACTGAAATTGAAATGTTTTCCCTATTCTTCTGAAGACGAGAATTTTTAATCTTGTATAATTACTAAGAATAATACAAATATAAATATATTTAAATACGTCATAATCTAATAAAATTTCATATTTAACGGTAATTGGCATTCCTTCAATCCAGGTGAAATTCTGAGACGAAATACTGTCTGATGCGTTCGTTCGAACTCTTCTTCCACCCGGCGACCTCTTGTGGTCGAGATAGTTGATCCGAGGTTGAAATCTTCCGCATGCAGGAATTCGATATCCCAGGAGTCTGGAGAACTTGACACACATAGATATTCAGGCATCGGTATCAGTGCTTTTGGCTTGCAATCTGCCGTTTTCAGTCCATGTATTCTTCGTAATTGGCCTTCGTCTTTTTATGTATTAGTTTTAATATGGCCTCGTTGAAATGATGCTTAAAGACTGAATGTGCTATTCAGAAATTTCAATTAAAAAATTAAAATTTTTAGGAATGCCAGAATATTTTGGGATGAATGCTTCTTATTGCATTGAATTCAAATACATCCTGCTGGTTTTCCTTTCCCTTCTAATAAAAAAAAAAAAATCAAATTGTTTTGACCCTTAATTTTCCAATACGTTTTCTAACTTTTAAATTAACTTCTTATAAATTTAATCAACATTAGTTATGAAACATGAAGCATTTATTTAGAAAATTAACTTATCTGTTTTAGACATTTTGAATAAGTTTATTTCTGGAAAATTGAAATTATTGTCATTATGGAATGATATTTAAAAAAAAATATATTAATATTAAAGGTGGGTATACACCTTACCAATAAAACAAAATAAACTACTAAAAAAAATATATTGCATGACCACTGATTACTCGTTGTTTGTATTTTCAACTGTTTTAAATTAACCTTAAAATCCCATCCAAAAAGTAATGCAAAAAAAAAAAATAAATAAAAAACTGCTTGGGTCACTCTACAGTGGAATAAATGTTAAATGGGGCACATGGTAGCTCAGGGGATCCATTTGAGCCGCTCGCAATTTTCGAACTGAGGGGTCAAATCCCGCCCAAGGCAAGCTTTTATCGATAAATAAAAGCACACCCTGAACCATGGATGATTTTGAATGGGTTGGTAAGCTCTGGATCATAGCACCTCCCTCCAAGACCCTAAGTTGTTCAAAGGGAGGCAAGTGTACTTATTAAATAAAAAAATGTGGTTAAGACTTTTTACACTTTTATAATTATAGATATTAAAAGTTTATTTAATAGACGAATAGGCTATCTGGCGGGTAGCAGGCAGGTCTGCCCGTTAGAATTACGCTGCGCAGAGGTATGCAAGCAAAGTGTTGGAGGAACGGGTCTCGTAAACCAGCCTCAAGCTTTGTCACTGAAAGCTGGTGGTGGAGTCTGTAAGCCCCTTCTGAATAGAGGAGACCTCTCTGGACTCCCCGCCATAAGGAAGCAGTTCCAGATCCATTACCTTTGTGCACAGGAGAGTTGTGTGCCGCCTTGGCTCCTTCTTTTGCAGGATTAACTTCTCCTATCATGAGAAGTGTTCCCTTTAGGGAGGTACTTTTTGTCTGCAGTCAGTGTTCGGCGCTGTCCGGCTTACTGGGAGTCTATGGGTGCGCGTATTAGAGCTCAGGATCATTCCTTCGGCTTCAGTTCTGCGCTAAACTTGTCGTTTTGCCTGTGTTAGTCACATTCAGACTGAGCTTCATGGAAAGATATATGACGTTCTGTTTTTCAACAGATATTTTTATTGAGATCGCTTAGAATAAAACATAGTAATTATAGGATGTGATAAATGGTTTTAATTCCGTTAAGTTGAATAACTATTAATCCTATTCTCCTAAATAGGTACATCTTACAGTTTATTCAACATTAATTTAGTATGGAGAGTCTCAAAATTTTTCATTGTGAATCCACCACCGGATCATTTAAAGCTACATGTTCTTAAAGATAAAGTTCTATGACAGCTGAAATCCTGATTTTATAAATATATATATATGGTTCGATTCCTGGTTGGGAGAGATAGATTTTCCTTGTCCATTCTCCTCTCATAATTTGTTTAAAATTAACGTGGGATAATAAACCACAACCAAATAAATATTTATTAGTGAAATAAATTAAGAGACAATTACAATTGAATGAGAGCTTATATTATGTGCAAGCAACATCTTTAGTAAAGGTTTGAATAAGTTATCCCATAAGGGGGCTAAAATCGTTTCAGCTAAAAAATAAAATAGTGGTGGGGGAGAAAAATCTTATTAAATCATTCCATTAAAATAATAATAAAAAAAAAGACTAATAGTTCATAAAAATGTTCCGCCCAAAAGAAACAAACAATGTTTTTGAGGATCAATTTACCTTGAAGTGGTTTTATGTTTGTAAGTTGTGGAGTATGCAAATGAATGGAGGTAATGAGTAATATAAATAATAGGAGTATATCATGGAGAACTTGTGGAAAACCCGAATCATTTATATGGTTTTCGAAAAACTGATTGATGTATTTCACATAATGAAGCGGCAATTGTCATATATTAGTGAATGAATTAGCGAAAAGCTAAAATTAAATTTGAATTATGGTCTGTAATTATCGCTTATATNAAGCCATCACATGATGTGCGAAAGCTCGGCAAATAACACCAATTTGACACGGTCCAACCCGGAAGAAGAAACGGTAAATACTTCTGACGACCGTCGAAGCCTACTTGAACATTTCTCTATCATACTATTTTAGTTTATTGAAAATAAATAAAATTACGTAAATACCCTAAATAAATGTGAAATAATACGCATTATGAATTGTTGCCATATTCATTATAGTTCCTCTTAATTTGGGGAGAAAATATACTCCCTCTGTTACACCAGTTATGTTGCTTTTCAAAAAGCTATGCTCAGTACGCAGCGATTATTAGCTTTTTACTCACATTTAAACCTATAAATGCATAAAAACCGATAAATGTGATCAGCTATGAGTAATAAGACATTATATTAAGTAATATGAAGGGAGCTAATGATTACCACTAAGAGTGAAACTTATTTTATGTCTCTTTGACAAATGGGTGAAATCATTTCGATAGATATATTTGTAAACCAATTAGTTTACAGCATAGATAGGTTAGTGTTTCCTGATAAAATCATTCCTTTCCTTTTTATGTTACAGAGAGACTGTGAACTGAGTTGTCCCTCGTAAAAATTTACTCTTATCTATCAAATAAATATTATTTATTTTGTGGTCTTTAATCCCACGTAAATTTAGATAATTTTTAGTGCAAGGGAACAGAATAAAAAATCTAACTGTCCCAGCCAGGACTCGAACCTGGATCCCCTGCTATCCGGGCCGGTGCATTT
>KZ808571.1:36766-50062 GCA_000696205.2 Oncopeltus fasciatus | reverse complement strand
TTTTTTTTTTTTTTTTTTTTTTTTTTTTTTTTTTTTTTTTTTTTTTTTTTTTTTTTTTTAATTTTTATTTATTTATTACATTCTGCTAAATTAACATTTTGTAAACCTAACAAACTATGTCTGATTATACCTAACAAATATATCCTTAGTATTATGTAGTCTCTGCGATGCTAGCACAGAAACTGACTATACCGGCCTTCGAGGTTACAAATTTTTCACAACTCATTGCATTTTGTTTAAATGTACTCTTACAGTTTTAAAGATAGAAATTCCTTGAAATAAGCATAAAATGAAACAACATGATTGACACTGAGGCCTAAATCTTGGAGCTTGATTCTGCTAAATTGATTTTGGGAGAGTTGACGCTAGTTCTGCTGCCCCTTAACGAACAACAGTTTTACTAATAAAAATGAGGAGTATTATTATTTGTGTAACAGAAAAGTAAAACATATAATTTAATAGAATAGCGGGCGTATAACTGTAGTTCTAAAGAAACAAACCAAACCATACTTTCTAAATTGATTCTTGATCTCTTTTTCCTTCTGCATGTAGAAATTTACCGGATTAATCTTCTTATTTTGATTCGTCATTCCTCGAATATTGTTTCTGACCGCTTAGTTTACATGTTAATTAAATAATATTCTAATTTATAAACAATACTCCTTGATTGTGTTAGAGACATTTCAAGGGAAATTTATCATGCAAAAGTGTGAAATATACGTGGATTTAAATAAGAATTGTCTTAATTTTAACTATTAAATGACGAATGCCCTAATTATCATTATTCGCCCACAGAGATTTACATTAAGACAGGGGGAGCATAATTGATTGAGAAATTGAAGAGTAAGTAAGAAGAATAGAGAATGTTGGGTGGAGGGGTGAATGGGATTGAGGAGAGGGGGAAGGTGAAAGCATATGCACAGCTGTATATAATTTGCGAAAGTATCACACCAGAAAAATCGAAGCCCGTAATCTCCAAAACGTGATCTACCTGCGGTAGCTTGAGCCCAGCGATTAAATAGTAGTTGTAGATTATTGAGAAACTCTTCTCATGTATAATACTTGGCAAGATGTTACACAATTGAAAATTGTTCGAGAGGGAGGGGGGCTTCTGTAAGAGTGTCACGCCCATGATAACGGTTAAATAATAAGCTATTATTTTACGTTTATCCATGAGAATTATCTTGTTTTCCAGTTATTTCTAAATGTGACAGCTGTTTACTACTCTTTTTCTTAGTTTATTTTTTTAATGGAAGTTTAATTATTATAACCTCATCACGCAAAAATAGTTTTTACCTTTCACGGGAAATAGTTTAAACTGAAAATCATATCAAAACTTCTACAATACTATTTATTATTATTCAACGAAATTTATTATCCTTTTTATGCTAATATAATTAATTATAAAATTGTATAAAATTTAGAAAATTTGAAACTATATGAATTGCTCTTTGAAGTACAAATTGTGATAAATATTAAACAACAATATTAAGCAACACACTCAACGAAATTCGCTCATTGACACACCACTTGAGTTATTTGTTGGTCACAAACTAATTCCCATATGCTCGTGATAAAATATTGCATTAAAATTTTTTAACAAAATAAAACTACAACGCATTTGTATTTTCTTAGAATCGCAAACAACACATATCTCCCTGACGTCGCCATTGCGTATTACGATGTTATCAACCTAATGTGCCAGCGTCATCTCTTATTTAACGGTTTAAATTAGATTTTTCTTGAAATTTGCTTCTTGACAATCCCCTTGCATTATAAGAAGGTTACCAATAAAAATACATTTTGGGAGCGCGCGCGCACACAAACACACACAAAGGTGTCAAAGCAAAGAAAATACTTCTTTCATAACCTAGTTCGGACGCCATAATTACACAAAGTATTAAGGAACCAATCTGCTGAGAAGTGGTTTTCTTTATTAAATCCTAATTTATTTCATGAATAAAAATTGCTCCTTGCCGTCATAATGAGTCACAAAATTCGCATTTCACATGTCTTGTTTTACATTTGAAATTATAATTTTTAAAAGTGAAATTCCATACTGGACAAGATCCCTACTAGTTAGCTATGAAATAAATGAGTTAAGAAACACATGGAAACTCCTAAGACCCCACCTCACCCGACAAACCTTCGGAGAACAGCGGTACGAGGTGCTGCTAAAATGGAGAGTTTCATACAAGATGAAAGTTCGGCCTGTCCTCGAGGCCCCCCGTACACTCCGTTCTTTGTCAGGCTGAAGACAAGAGGCAGAAGACAACAGTGGGAGGCCCTTGACCGAGTGGGTGCGCCCCCACTTTCTCTGGGGCCGGATGTTGCGAGGAAGTCAGAGGCGCTTCTCCTCTCAGTCCTCACAGCCATTTCCTCATTCCAGTTCCCTCGACTGTTCTACATCCTTGCCAGAACTGAGACACAGACACAAATATATATTGTGTGTGCAGTGCGCCCAATTTCTGAAGGCCCCTCAGAACTGTCCTCTAACACTTTAAACAGAAACCATATGTACAATACCGGTTAGGATTATGAGCTCCAGGCAGCCAACTTTCTAAGATTTGAAATATTTTGTACTCTTTATATTACAAGAGTACAAAATATTTCGCCAATACCTGAAGGCCCCTCAATAAGCGTTTCAGGACAGTTAATAAGGGGCCTTCAGATATTGGCCACACTGAATGTTTATTTCCTGATGTGAGTGGTTGTGCCCCTTACCTCTACGAGCCATTAGTGGTGGTAACTGATGCCACGTAAGTCGGCCACCTCAAGAGCTGGTAGATGTGGCGTACAGCATTGTTTTATATTTTTGTTAATTTTTGCTTCGCTCAGGCTTTACTGAACTCTTTCTTGCATTTTAAATTTAAAAGCTCATACCAAATTTCATTAAAAAACAACTAATAGCGGTTATAAACCGTAAAATTAAAATTCACTGTTAAGTTAAACTTACATTCCTAATTCTGCTTATATTTTTATTTTATCAATAAATAAAGATGAATTGGGCTTGATAGTATTAAATTAAATACAGAACCCACTCCCATTCGTTCAATTCGACTCAATAAATGTTTTCTGCCTTTCTTTTTTCTCTTAAAAGCCACATGCCAAATTTTATAAAAATAACAATTTAGGTAAACCCCACTCCAAATGATTCAATATTCATACCCTCACTCTCAAAGAATTTATTTTATTAATAAACGTATATGCATTATGTTTCATTAGTCTTAACTAATTATTACGCCTGCTACATTTAAAAACCTTTTCAGTCAAACTTGACATTTCAGACTTGATATCTTGTCTATCCTTCACTCCTGTTTTGTGCTTATTAACTTATTAACTTAGCCTTTCGTTTTGTATTTAAATGCTACATGCCGTATTTTCTTATGAAAACTAAATACGGTGGTCTGTAAATCGTTGACAGACACGTGTGTGTTTTTATTTTTAGTTTTAGTGACTATTATTCTTTATGTCTTTAGTAGGTAGCATAGGAGAAAGTATCGCAATGCATTTAAATAATCTGTTATGAGAGAAAGAGTAATATATATTTAGAAATTGACTATGTTTGGGCTTCACTAATTAAAAATGTATTGAATAAGCGCAAAGAAAAACTTTAAAAGACTCAAGTGGATGAATAATGCTGTTGGACGCCCGTAAGAAGTGAATGTGATAAAATTATTATTTAAAATTCAAAACTCCCCCCAAAAAGTATTTAGATATAAATTGTATTTACTTTAATATTTTTTAATGAAGTGTTATTATAATCATGTGAAACTTAAATAAAATTTAGCTACTGAGGTAATCGCAACCTCTACTCCACCCAAATTTCTACCGAAGAAATGATTACCCACATGTTTGATGATGACACATTACCCACATAAGTAACACGAAGAAACCCTTAACGTCATATATAGCGTGAATTGTAAATATTGTAAAAGAAAGTACATAGGTATAACGGGCTAAAATTTAAATAATTGTTCGCAACAACACAAAATTCTAAAAATCCTAATAACATTTACAAAACAGCTTTAGCCAACGGCAGAAAAAAATATCAACATTTTAATTTTGAAATCTTTAAATCTTTAGACACAGAAAATATAGTTGCCACATGACATGTATATATCTATGAGTGTTTGAATGTTCATAGAAACTTTTATCGGTTAAAGGTGACACAGATAAGAGCATAAAACACAGCCAAAGACCATCTTATGCAGACTGAGATTATGTTCAAGTTAGTAATTAAGAAAAAAAAGGTTAGTTCTATTATCATATTGAAGATTTAAATTAAATTTATAAAAAAATGTTTTATATAAAAAAAGAACATAGTGTCAATTATTTTTCTATTGCAAACTTGATATCGGGTCGTAAAACTTGTGAAATGAATATATAAATAAATGCTGCTTTTTTAATCCTAAATAAATTGTTTAACGAGGAAAATTGTACGCAGAAGTGTTGAACCTTATGTTCTCTCTACTCTGTGACATGCGTGCACACTAGCTTCGGTGCATATGCTCTCTCTTCTAATATTTACCCAAACGAGTACCCAGAACAGTCGAACCCTTTCCGTACACCATTACTACTTCCTAGTAGCTTCAGACTTGGAGGTTTTGCTGAAAGTTATCACAGGGGTGAGAGGGTTGAGCGATACCAACGGGATATTGGTATAAAACGGGGGGGCCCGGGGCAACAGGTGTGAGAGATTACATGGGAACCCTCGTGGTTCTCTCACATAGCTGTTCTAGTGGACGTAACAACGCGGAGAATGGATTGTAACCGCTCTTATCCAACACGCATCGGCATATCGGGTTTTCATTTCCCTGTGTCCATGTTTGACTGGTTATCTTTTACCTTCTCTTAAGAATCTATAGTTTCTAGTCAATTTTATTTAGACAGGTGTTCCGTGTTCTATCCTGGCTTAGGACTTCGTGCTTTTTTTTTTTTTTTTTTNTAGCACTTGGATTTTCTCTTCTATAATTTATTCTGAAGAATAAAAGTTTGACCAATCCCAATTCGAATTTAGAGTAGCATCCCCACCCCCATACGATTATCAGGTGTCGTAGGGGGATGTGTAGACCAGCGATAATTTGATAATAGGTACCCAACCCAAATACACCAATGAAGTAGTTGTGCGTAACTTATAAACGACCCCTTATACAAAATAAAAGTATATATATATATATATATATATATATATATATATATATATATAAAACAAACATTGCATATACGTTATAGAATTTACTTTTCTTTTTCTTTTTAAATAATACAATGACGTTTTTAATTTGTGCAGAATGGCGGGTTGCTGACAAATATTTTACTATCCTACGTTTACAATTTAGTACTACTGACAAAAATATGTGTTGACAGATCGATTTTATCATAAGAAATCGTCATATACTCCTTTATGATGAAACGTTAAAAAGTATAATCATTCTTCATTCTTTAGGAGAGTCAATAATATGATTCTTCTGCGATTTTACAAGCGTATAAGTGCGATCCGATCTCGCTGTTCCAGCTTAATTTTCATAGCAAGGCAAATGAATTCCTTATTTGAGAAGGAGGAAGTTTTCTTTAACATTTAGTTCTGGGGAATATATTACAAGGAAGCTGAAGAATTTAGAGAGAGGCGAATTTAAATAAATTCGCTATTAGAGATTTTATGACACAAAGTATATTAATCGTCCAAAAACGTATTAACACCTGTTAAAATTTGTTACATATGTAAAATCTAACTCTTTCGAACAGTTATATCCTCTTAAATTTTACGGAATACCAAGAATTTAATAAGAGATCAGTGGTCCTAATCTACACCACCGCTCCGATGTAGAAAAGTGTATTTTCCTTTTTTCTTATTGTTTTCTTCGGCTTGTAAAATGAATTTCGTCATTTACTCTACACTCTTTTTCCAACGTAGCGGACTTAAATCATTTTTTTCTGCGATTATTTTTTTTAAAAGTGCGCTACGACTGGCAGTGGTCATTAGCGCTCCTGCGATTATTATTCCTGGTTCTGAGAGCCTCCAAAATATTAGTTGGATTCTTCAAGCAAAAATTTAAGTAGCTCGGAATCTGAGATGACCTTCTCCCGTAGTTACTTCCCTAGCCTAGTGGTGGGGGATGAAGAGCCTTGCCACCTGCTCCGCTCCATCATAATCACAGTAATAAGTAACGGCTATTCGATCGAATCACGGCGTATCCCCTCGTCGTGTGCTTTCTTCTCGCCACTTTCCTTTCGGTGAAACCTTCCTTTAATGTGTACAGCAATATCCGAGGGTGCGTCAGGTTTTATCGAATTCTGAACGAGTGCTGCGATTTCAAGTTGTTCTAATGATAGGCTTCTTGAAAATTGTTTCGGTATTTTCTCCGAACCTACCGACTAGACACCGAGGATGGTAATCCCTGAAATATAATATGTTTTTGCGTACGTCTGTCAACGTCCTCTATAGGACAGTTTTTAGCTTTTGGCATATAGGTAAAAATAAGCTAACACGATAAGTAACACTTTAGCTAACACGAAACGAAAGGCTGAAATCGTTGATAGCTAAAATATTTGGAGGAGAGGAGGTTTAGCGGAAAAACAAAATTCAGATAGTCTTATAATCATCATTATTGATTTTTTTTTAAATCATTTTTTTATATATCAAATATGATAGGAGTAGATTTTAGTAGGTTTTCTATATACTGAGTGAATTCGATATTTGTATTCGCTTTGTAAATTTTTAAGCGTATTTGCTATTGGTTGAATTCGAATTAGAATAGGAGTATACAGGTAGACCAGTTTAATAACCATCAATATCTTAGTTATTGCTTAGATATTGATGGTTATTAAACTTGTACACCTGAATACTTGAATGATTATTCAAAGTTTTCTATCGTTATTTTATGAAACATTTTACAAAAGACATAAAATAAGGATGCTATTTAAAAATGAACTAGGATGGTTGAGCTCCTCCACCTTCACTACAGCCATCGACTTCTCCCCTCTAGATTGACCTGATGCTAGGGCATTGTTGATCGAATAGGTTAATAAAATAGAAATCAATGGCTGGTTTGTTGTCGATATATGCTGAGTTTAGGGTGCTGTTGAGAGCTGTAGGTTTGTACTATGAAATTGGAGAAAATTAATTTGCTAGTAAGCAACTTACATTTTTATAGAGTTCCAATGGCTAGTGTTAAAAGAAATGTAATTATTTTCCTATTTTTTTTTCCTGCTTCCATGTATGGAGAGGACTACTTGCTCTTTATTCTGCCATAATATGTATATTGAAATGAGTTAGAAAAAGGAAGGCATTTATGGCAAGAAAGCAGACCAAAGACAAGAAATGAGTGATAAGCCAAAGGGCAGGTAGTTGCTGGGACTCACCACAGATAGCATCACTCTCCAGTGGTGACCTGTAGCTGTGCGTATGGCGGGAAATTTGAACTTCCCTGAACATCTTTAATGGATGAATTAGGACAAAGGGAGAAGACACTTGTATTCGGACCAAGTTTTAAATTCGTAGACACCTGTCTTATAAAGGATTATTTTGTTATAGGAAAATTATTTATGCCCTATGAAGGTCCCGCACATTCTCTCCCCCCTCTCTGTCTATCTCCCGGAGTGTCGTTGAGGATCACTCAAACGCAAAGGACTGAGCCTCACAATTTACAATTGTAGAAAAAAAAGTACTATATATTTTCTGATATAACAGTGATCTTCATCGAGACGGTAGCATTTTTGAAATTTTAATTAAAATCCTCAGGGAGGCGGACTTTAAATGTTGTGAAAAAGAAATATTAATAAATTAAAGTTATATTTCGAAGTACTTAAGAATGGCCATATTTTTGTTTTCGGAATTCATCTATGACATTTCTTTTTACAGGATTAGTGTTTAAATTATCGCAGCTCCTGTTATCCTAGGATTTAGTTATTTTCCTATTCTAGAGATTCATTTTTTTCCCCTTTATTTCAATCTCCCTTTCAACAAACTGGGGGTCTTTAAACCCCGGATTGAATTAAACGAATTCTTTGAACCTCGCCGCGCCTCTTTATCATATTTATAAGTTCTCTTCATACATTTAATCATCATTTAAATCAAAACCAAAAATTTACATATTGCTCTAGCGAAAATAAGAAAAAAATCTGTTATTATTCTATAACTTCTCCATTATCCTAAAGCGGAAACAATTCTTCTAAAGCATATAATTTTTTATATTGTAATTTAAAAATTTAATTATGATTGCCATGTAATAAAAACCTATTTTAAAATAATTGCGATCTAATTTTCCGATAGAATGGTCTTAACTTCATAACTTTTAGGATGATTGTGCAATACGAATGTCTAGTCTAGATATTTAATGGCATATATCATTTTTTATTTTGCAATTGACAACAGTTGCTTAAGCTTAAATTTGAACAATAGATCTTCAATAGAAATAGTATTGCAAGGAATGCACCTCATTTAAACCACTCCTCTCCATCGACTTTTCACCATTAACTAGTTCTTCTTTTCTTACTAAAATTTTAAAAAAAACAGAACCCTTATTTCTCCATGTACGAATTGGGTGTTAGCGTACAGCGGCTGTGGAGAAGAGGACGGTGAAAGTCCGTACTGCTGCTGTGGGTCAAGGTCCGGCGGAACAGCTGACGATGCAGACCTACTGTTAGTGGGGGGAGGGGTCACTCTCATCACGCGGAGTCTGCACGCGACTCCCCTCTTCCCCAGGACCCACTAAAAAGGGCTATTAAGAGAAATAACGAAGTCTGCTGCCCACCATTGGTTTATGACGTCACTAATTCGTTAAATCATGCGTAGTCTATTTTTTTTCTAATTCGTTAAATCATGCGTAGTCTATTTTTTTTTTCCCTCAGCAGATGACTTTTTTTTTTTTTTTTTTTTTTTTTTTTTTTTTTAAGGTATCTCTTACTGTCTGCTCCTTAAAGAAAAAAAAAAAAAAAACACCTCTAAACGGGGAGAAGAGAACGCTACGATTTAGATGAGTTTCAATATGACCTTTTCTTTCTTTTCAACCCATGAAAAATAATTGTACAATGCAGTAACTGTAAGAACTAAGCGAAAGTCTCGAGAACTCAAGCTATATTTTATTCTAATTAACGGATATTCTCTATTGCTTGCATTAACCTGTTAATCCTTCCTGAGAAAATCCCACCATCATTTCTGTTATCTTACTTCATATAATGAAGACTAACTATTAACTAGGGCTAGTGACATATTTGTTACTATACTGTATTTCCTTAACCACTACTGCGTTAAACGCCTATTTTTAAATTATTTTTTCATAAATAATTAGTTGAATTATCAGAATAATTATATAAACTCTGTTAATGTAACTGGAGATTGTGATGTAAATCACACACATCCTCATTACTACAAAATTCCTTATTACAAAATTAATACTTCATCTTTAACCTGGTGTGGTTATGTAACTCAACTTCTGAGTAAAGTTCCCGGGTCTAGCACTCATAAACCTTAACGTATTAGATTTAATACACATTTAGAGATCCATGCAAGTTTTTATTTCTGTGCTTGTGTTTGCAAAGACTCGGTCGATTCCTGGTGAGCTCCATATCAAGCCCTAAATACACTGAAGTTGGATAATATACACATGTATTTAATACCTCTGAGCTTCTATACTGTGGAGCGGGACTGTTTTTCATTTGTTTATTTATTTTCAATTTATTAGCATTCTTTTATGTAAACTAGGGAAATTTCCCTTGCTTCAATAAAGTGAATATAGTTAAGAGTAAATTTGATCTTACAAGTCGGGGTAGGTGATGTGCGTAAAATATAAGACCACTCTTGGCTAACTAGATGGGAAAAGTGGAGTAAATCAATTTTATGACAGTATATATTTTATTGTTAACATATCGAATATCTTCCTTAAAAAGAGTTTGCTATGAAAACGCGCAAGAGTACATCTTGTAGACAAGATATCCTCCATTTGAAATTAAAATTACCATATTTTTACATTCTCCAATACAGGGTATTTTTAAAGCTGTTAAAAGTTTTCAAATGTCGCGTCATTACATCATGTGACGACTCGATTTCCTTTCAAGAAACCTGCTAAAAGGAAAACCTGAAAATTTAATGGAGAGGCTAGAAAAATGTCAATTACTTCAACTTGTTCTGTGATTTTGAATTGACCGGCCTATAGCAGTGAATCTTCTGTGTTTATCGTGTATGCTCATTAATGGAAAATCCTTCATTCAAGATTAATCCTCAGTAAAATGTTATAAAATCATATTTTCGTCTCTTAGTTTATTTAGTGTGTGTGTGTGTGTGTGTGTGTGTGTGTGTGTGTGTGTGTGTGTGCGTGTGCGATTGTCTTTGCACCAGATATCATAAGAATTTTAATTTTAATAATTAATGTGAAGTATGATATGCTTTTACGTGTGTTTGTTGTGTGTTCCGTGTCTGCACACAAGTGTGTGTGTTGTGTGTGTGTGTGTGTGTGTGTGTGTGTGTGTGTGTGTGTGTGTGTGTGTGTGTGTGTGTGTGTGTGTGTGTGTGTGTGTGTGTGTGTGTGTGTGTGTGTGTGTGTGTGTGTGTGTGTGTGTGTGTGTGTGTGTGTGTGTGTGTGTGTGTGTGTGTGTGTGTGTGTGTGTGTGTGTGTGTGTGTGTGTGTGTGTGTGTGTGTGTGTGTGTGTGTGTGTGTGTGTGTGTGTGTGTGTGTGTGTGTGTGTGTGTGTGTGTGTGTGTGTGTGTGTGTGTGTGTGTGTGTGTGTGTGTGTGTGTGTGTGTGTGTGTGTGTGTGTGTGTGTGTGTGTGTGTGTGTGTGTGTGTGTGTGTGTGTGTGTGTGTGTGTGTGTGTGTGTGTGTGTGTGTGTGTGTGTGTGTGTGTGTGTGTGTGTGTGTGTGTGTGTGTGTGTGTGTGTGTGTGTGTGTGTGTGTGTGTGTGTGTGTGTGTGTGTGTGTGTGTGTGTGTGTGTGTGTGTGTGTGTGTGTGTGTGTGTGTGTGTGTGTGTGTGTGTGTGTGTGTGTGTGTGTGTGTGTGTGTGTGTGTGTGTGTGTGTGTGTGTGTGTGTGTGTGTGTGTGTGTGTGTGTGTGTGTGTGTGTGTGTGTGTGTGTGTGTGTGTGTGTGTGTGTGTGTGTGTGTGTGTGTGTGTGTGTGTGTGTGTGTGTGTGTGTGTGTGTGTGTGTGTGTGTGTGTGTGTGTGTGTGTGTGTGTGTGTGTGTGTGTGTGTGTGTGTGTGTGTGTGTGTGTGTGTGTGTGTGTGTGTGTGTGTGTGTGTGTGTGTGTGTGTGTGTGTGTGTGTGTGTGTGTGTGTGTGTGTGTGTGTGTGTGTGTGTGTGTGTGTGTGTGTGTGTGTGTGTGTGTGTGTGTGTGTGTGTGTGTGNGCTTAAAATTCAATCAAAACACATAAGTTTATTCCTATCGTGGTGGACAATTCTTTTTTGTTTTTTATACTTCCTCGTTGACTATTGCTTGAAAAATATCTCAAGGTCCGTCTTCGTCATTGAACTTTTTTTCTTAGTTATAATAATTATCTGGATACAAAATTACTGATATGTTTTCGACCAGTTCACAACCACATAGTGTTACGATTGACTAAGTATAATTAATAATATAATAATAATAATTCTCCTTATTATGCTAAATATTAATTAATAAGGCTCAATACCTTGTAGACTACTTTATTTTTTCTTTATTTTTATATATCTATCAATATACCATCTCACTGCCGTGATTTTTTAATTGGAGCTAAAACAGTTAAGAAATACTTCGTAAACGATTCGTCCTTTGATGCAATTAAATATGTCTATTGTAATAATTTTTCTCTCGTCATATGAAAAAATTACAGTTCGAGTAGATCGGTCAATATTCACAGTTGACATGCATTCAGACGATTATTTGATATTTATTTGAAGAAAATTTTACATATTCCAAAAGTTAGTTGCGTATCCTTAAAGCTGAACACACCGTATCCTTCAATAAAACACCACCAGCTGGTATTCTTTAAAAACAGTAAGGCTAAAGCGATAGCTGCTTCAAAGTATGCACCAAGAATAATATCCCAACTGTGTTCTGACATCTTTACTGCATATATTTCATAGGAAGTAAGTGGTCGGCTTAGAGACACATAAGCGCAGGAGGATAACTGTGTGCTGAACCTTGCAAAATTAAATGGATTTTTAGTTTATTTGAGGCAAGAAGAGGAGTTGTCCAAGACCTTTTATTATAGCTCATCGCCTGGGGTGAAAGACCAAGTTCTCACCATGCGAGACGCCACATAACATACTTCGAGCAGGTGTTGGAAAAGTCTCGAGAGCCCGGATATTTCCCAATCTCCGGGCAAATAAAAGTGGACGTCCTCTAATGGCGGCCCAGATTAGCGAGGCCGCGCCTCACTTTGACGAAGGTGTTCTTCTCTCGTTTGTCACATTTTGGGCAATGACTTCAGCAAGCTAGAACTTTCTCCACTGCTGAAATAATATTCAAAAGAGAAAGTTTGTATCTCACCTAATACTTTTAATGCGGCTTATTTTATTTATTTATTTTTTTTAATGTTTATTTATTTGCTTGAAGTACGTATTTATATACGACAAAGAAAAAACGCCTTGCATACGTTTTTAAATTTGTATTTTTTGGATCTACCTTGACCGAACCGCAACAAAAAAACATCTTATAATTGTTTACAATAAAGTATTTGAAGTGTATAAGCGTGTCGCAATGCAAAGATCTCTGCAAGGTTAGTGTTTTCAAAATCTACGATTCCATCATCAGAAAGAGCACACAGTTACGAGTTGGGTTACAACCCCAACTCTAGTGGCGTACTTCCAGGTAGCAATCCTTTAAGATCCAATCACAAGTTCTTTTTGTCTTTTGCTCTCACATTCTGAAAGAGCTACACTNTTTTTTCTGAGATCCAAACTTTCATTACAAAAACTTCGATTGTGGACTACTCCAACTATGGACCTAAGTAAAATATGCATTTATTTGTCGTACCATACGTTTGTGATAAAATGTCATACGTACGAGTATATCGTACAGTAATATATTATATTGTTTAGATGAAATTGTTTCTGGTTTTCGATTACTATCAGAAAAAATAAATATTCTATTGAAATAAAAAACTGCCGTTTTCAAACGTTAGCATCTGCAGATTGTTAAAAATGGTAGAGTTCTATAGAATTTACCAACCCACAGATGTCTTGTAAAAAAAAAGGAAGTCTGGGATCAGTCAAAGTAAAAGATAATTATTATAGAATGGGTGAAATAATTGGGTAAGTTGTGTGTGTGTGTTTTTTTTTTTTTTTTTTTTTTTTTTTTTTTTTTTTTTTTTTTTTTTTTTTT
>KZ808571.1:25499-36432 GCA_000696205.2 Oncopeltus fasciatus | reverse complement strand
ATTTTGTAATTTGGTTACAATGAAAAAAAAAAAAAAAAAATATTCAATGATAGTGATTGAATGCCATGTGATATGAGGAGAGAAGGTAACAAGTGACACCACTCTTAAATAGGTCTCATGATACCTATTCTTTCTCAATTAAAGGGGACTTACGATGTTTACATTTTTTTTTTTTTTTAATGTCTTATGCAGATTATTATAAAATGCGGAAGGATATTTTTGTGACTGACGAAGCTTATCCTGAACCCATTTATAATTATGTCAGTTTATCCTTTGAGGTAAAACAGTCTCCGGAATAGAGAAGAATAGAAAAGATTACCTGAATCTTTCAACGGTGACCGGTGAAATTCGTTAATTCCGCGGTTAGAAAGAGTCGGCGGTTTTGCGTTCTGAACCTTAACCAAGTGGTGATTTTTTATTCAGAAAAAGTACTGTTATCTTTAAATGGCAGAGTGATACAAATAAATGTTTTAAAAACACATTATATCAGTGAAGGGTTACACTAAGTAGATGAACACTACCTATTAAGTGAAACATATTCTGCTTTCAAACAAGCACGGTACCGACTGTAATAGGAAGTGTGGGATCCGAGAAAGACATTTAATTCTATTTGATCTATGTCGGCGTTGTGTTCTGAAGTATCTCAACAAGGGAGCGAGGAGGGCTGGTTAGGAGAAAGGGGTGATTGTAAATCACATCACACATGTGATACTCTCCCTTGCAGCAAATATCGGCTCAATGGAAGAGCATCCCCTAAGCTCGGCGAACTAGCAAAGCCTGATCCAATGCTGGTGAACGATGTGACACCCAAACGACACCCTTCGGCTAATCCAGAAATTTCAAAGTAAAAAAGGAAAAAGAAAAAAAAAAAAACTTCATTCTTTGCTCAAGTAATGAGAAATTCCCTTAAATGAAGAAGGACATAGTAAAGCTTTCATTACTCAAGTCAACTGTCAATTATGCAATTATTGTCTGGCGGTGGCAGTCACGACAAACTCAGCTGATATTGAAATATTCAAAGATGACACTGAAAATGTTAGAAATAGGTATCAGTTGCGGAATTGTTTCCTTAATGTCACGTTCATCACTTTTCTCTTATGAAATTTTAGTTCAAATTGCTCAAATATCAAGGACATTCGGCTTTTCCCCCGTTCAGAATAAATATAAACTCATTGGGTAAGAGGGGAGGGGGTAAAAAAAAAAATCTTTCCAATAAAAAATGCCTATTAATCGTTTATTTGTTTCTTTACACAGTAGTGCTGGTTATTTATGTGCCTATGTCAAAAGTTAGATGCAGGAAACGTCCCTATAAGTATTGACCATTTCTGTCTGTAGTACTTTGGTGCTGTAACTCCTGCACTGAAAGTTCCTTTCTTTTGAAAATCTTTTGTACTCTAGGGTTGTTAGAATATGTAATATTATCCTTATTATTTTTATGCATTCAAAACATTACACCATAACCTTGTTTCATCAAACACTAATCGCAGTTAAATAATAGAAGTGAATGAGAAAATGGTCGGATGCACTTCATTATTTATCAATTTAGTTTCCTTTAACCTGTTATTCGAAAATGACGTATAAATACGACAAACGTAAACTGATAGCGTTTACGGGGACCTACGGTCCTAGTAAAAGAGTTTGGCTCATCTTCTGGTTCGGAGCTGACTCCATGACAACTCAATAAGAGAATATATGAATTAACCTGAAGATGGGCCAGTAAAAGTATAAAAAAAAAAAAAAAAAAAAAAAAAAAAAAAAAAAAAAANCAAACTTATAAAACATTATTGTAATAAAATAATGGAAATATAAAAATTGGAAGAAATAAAGCTCAAATGACAAAATTATTTTAAATTACATGTGACTCTTACAATTCCCACCAACCTAATAAGATCAGGAATAAGTAGATATTCTGTCACTCTAGTCTAGGACCTCCTTTCTCTTAGAAATATACCACTTATAGACTGTGACAAATATACTTATCTTAATATTATTGCCAAAAGAGGAATTAATATATCATCCATTAATTTTATGAGAGAAACTTAATTTGTAATAAATCACTTGATAAGACAACCTCATTCCTACTGTTTAACCGATGGATCAGTGTCTTTATAAGTAAAGCAAAGGATTTCTACTATTCCGAAGAGAAATCACTCTCTTCTGACCTACTCTTGTAACATTGACGAGAATCCAGTCGTTGCTAATTGCATAAATAAATCTGCTGGAGTCTCGCTTTCTCCAGTCACTCCAGAAATATTTCTCCGTAGTGAGATTGTTTCCTGTAGCCTTCCTGCCTGATTTATTATGCTGACGAAGACGTTTACATGACGAATGAATTGAGTTGAGCTCTTCCCGTGTATTTACTTATTTTCGCTTTGTTGTAGGAAGAAATAGCAACAAGACGTTTCAACGTCACTATTATTTATTATTCGGGTGAAAGGTATTTTTGCCTCTTTGGGCTCTTTTCTACAGAGGTTAATTCAACAGGATTTAGACTCGTGCTCATATTTATTGTTCTATTCATACTGATACTTCATGTATTTTTCATTGCAGTTTATAGGTACTTTTAATTATCATGACTTTTCATTCAACTTAATCTACTTAGCAGTTTTTTTTCAAATCAGTCAAGGCGAAGTGGAAGTGGAGTTATGTCAAAATGGCCCTGCAGTTTCCTATAGATATCTAGCGAATGAATAGCACTAGCCATTCTTGAATGTTTTCCACTTTAATTCTCCTGATTTGAGCGGATGGTCTCCGGATCCATGCCGCGTGGCTAGGAAATGAAGAATAACCACTTTCAATGATTACAAGAATTTATGGGGCTGATTCAGTGATTTTCGCAGGATGCTTGTGTAATAGCTTGTGCTGTTGTGCAAAAAGGTGATTTTTCTCTTCTTTACTCTAAGTATGAAGTTCATGAACTTTGCATTGATGGTTTCTTTAAGCACTTGATGGTTTCAAGGAAAGAAAAATAGATCAATCAAGTGGCAATATTTTTTAATTTTGTACTTAATTTAGAAAAATGTTTATATATTCAATTAAGTTTTGTTCTGGAAAGTGAGAGTGGTTATTCTTAGCAGAGGATACCAGATAACTTCTAAAGGAATTCATTAGGTCGATAAGAGGAAAAAACATAATTAAAACAATAATACAGGGGCACCGGGGTAGCTCATTTATATCCGTACGGGCCTATCGCAATCCTGGCTCATGTACTGGACCTTGGATGTCTAGAATGAGATGGCAAGCTGTAGATAGCCCCTCCCTCCATAACCATAAGTGGTTGAAAGGGTGGTTTGTTACTTTAGCAATTCACGCCTAAGGGCTTCAGGTATAATACCTATGAGAGGCAAGGTGCCCTGCAATCACTAGTCCACACAGTTGCCTTGCCTTGCCTCTGTCGGTTACATAACCAACCAAAATGATTCTTGAATGAACCGCGCGTATGGCGTCCTGATAAGTCACGCTAACGAGGGTCGGAAGTAGAAAGCTTCTGTAGCGAAAGTGTCTACACAATTAAACAATTAATTACGCTAAGGGGAGTAATTGCCCGTAGGAGTGGTCCGGGAAATCAGCTTTAAAATGGTCATTCCCTTTCTTCATTCATCAGAGCCCATGCATTTCTCACCATTCCACGTCTTACAGGAAGTTCTTTTTTTAATCCTTAAATTATTATTATCTATCCAAAATTTATTATTTGACATGAAAAAAAAAAAATACCTTTTGGCAAACAACATAATCAATGTATATATAATAAAATCTGCGTTTGCAAAGGATTCCTGATGTGGTCCTAGGGAACCTCCATCTTTATTGGGAACTATTTTTCATTGAATTGGTAAAAATCAGGCGGCTGAATGGAATGCAATCCACTCGCCTTCTCTAGTGGGGTTGAGAATAAATACATAATTATGCGTTTCTCCCATGGGCGCCTATATGCCCTGTAGCGCAACTGGGTTTCTTTTTTTTTCCACTTTTTATCCACGTATGGTAAGGTTGAGTGACATAACAATATATATAAATATATATATATACATATATATATATATAATATATATTCAACTTATTCTAATATATTAGTAAAAATGTCATTCAACCTATTTAGTGAAGTAAGAAAAGTCAGGGAATTCGGGTTAGTGTCCTAGAGGTGGGCGAATTACCAAGTCCGACGACCTGAGGGTTGTCCCCTGAATGCTAACTCCTTTCTTCCATCGTCAACCCGTTACGTCGTTAATTGTTCTCTTCTGTCGTGGGCCACGGCGCTTTTAACTGCTAGACAATAGTCTCTTCGCTAAAACCTCCCTTCGGCACAGCCAGAGCCATTTAACCCCCATAAAAATCAGCCCCATACTATTAATATCACACTAATTGTATATCTTCCATTGTATATAAACGTGAATTTTATTACTCCCCTCTCCCATCCTCTAAAGTGAAATTCCTTTCACGAAAAGAAAAAGTTTCTAATACATAAAAAAGGATATTAAAAGAAATGAACTGTAAAGCTTTAGATTGAATGTTATATTTTATAATTAATTAGTTTTTTATAATGTATATCTCTATGTACGTTTCTTACTTTATTATATGTATAGCGATAAAAAAATGAAATACATTAAACATTTATTGGTTTTCATAGAATCAGTTTTATATGTCTACTTATAGATGTTTTGTACAATTTGCTCAATTTAACTTAATGGTCTAGGAAGCATTTTAACTGTAAATATTTACTGTTCTACATAGGAAATCTAGCCTAGGTTTAGTAAGGCATGACGATCGAACGTTTCTTCCATCGTTTTAAATCAAATTAAAAATACTAGATCTTATTGTTTATTATAATTAAATAAAAAACTCGAATGTGGAAAACAGGCACGATTTCAAGATTCATCCGGCGTATTGAAACATTTGTATTAAATTCAGTTTTATTGGAGGAAAGGAATCGTTTAAAATCGAAAACAGCTCTCACATTTATTTTTCACTACGAAGAGCTTCAATAATCTTACATCGAAGAGCTTAAAACTCAAACGAAACGGAATGGAAGTCTGAGACTGAATACTTTTCGACCACTTTAGAATTATATCCATTGATTTTCCCATTAGGTCAAATTTCGTGGTAACTCCTAATGGTCTATAGGAACCCTATAACAGGAACATGTGAGTGAAAGTTCAAACCATAAAATTCTCATGACTTTAATATAATTTATTTTTTTTATGGATATACTTAAAACGTGGTTCTTGAAGTTGCTGCTCCAAAGGATTCATATTTTTTAAGAGCCTACTACTTCACCCAAGCTTAAGAATCCACTCATCTTCATAGCTATTTATATGTATTCTATGGGTTTATGTACGTATAGTAAGTAGCTTTTATTTGTATTTGTAAAAGAATAATTATGAGCAAGCAAGTCACACAACTTTTCCAAAAAAACAACTTTTTTTTTTTTGTATTTTAGTCGCTTCTAATAATGCCATTTCGTTGGCAGTTAGTGAGATTGTTTAACAAGATAATGTCCACGTGAAAATCCACGTCAACTGCTGGAAATAAAATGTACAAATGACTGTACCGTTGTGGAATATATTTATGGTTTATCTTATTTAATTATTGCATGATGAATCCTAGCTGATGGCTAGTTGGATAGTGGATAACATTAATATTATTACTGATATTTTCTGATGTCAAGTTGTAAGATGTATCCCTGTCAAAGTTTCGAACTACTTGTCTGCAATCTTCCAGAGGTAATGCCCCACTAGTATCCCAGCAAATTAGCTTAATTATGGAAACCGTGCCGCATAAGTAACGGAGAGAAATTCCCCGCAGAGAGAAGATGCACTGCGGAGGAGACACACGCTTTGAACTTTACCGTCCACGCTTTCCGACGGCAGACCCCGCGCTCGCCTTGCACAAGCAGATCTACCTGCCATTTGCAGGGGACCGCTCTCCACGGCTCTTGGTCAACCCAGTCTCTTTCTCCTCCAGCAGGCCGCTAGAACCACTTGTGCAAGAACCACTGCCAGGGCTCCAGAACCACTCTCTACTGTGTACTGCCAATCTTTAGTCTCATTCCTATTTGCATCGTCTGTGCGGTTAATGTATTGTACTCCGGAAGTCAATCTGTATTCTCTCTCGCGCGCGCTGAGACTGTGTTTTCCAGAATCGAAAAATCGCTGTGTATTTTTTTTTTTATATTTAAAGTATGCTGTCAAATTAGGAACCAGAATGCAAAATTTGCCAATAAAATTTATCCTATTTGATAAGTGGGATTGGAAGTCACTTGCAAGTTTATAATAATTCTGACACTAGTTTTTTTCTTGGTATGTTAGTTTATTTTTCATATGTTATTCCTCAACGTTTCGAGCCTTTTTTATTGCTCTTTTAAGTGGATCATCTTCAGACTCACTAATAAACATTTAAAGTGCTGTCTTAATTGCCATACAAATTATCATGTGCCTTTCATAATGACCAGTCAACATGTATGTGGGATCGGAGAAAGTATCAATAAAAGTTTCAAAAACCTGTCAATAGATGACCTTTAATAGGTAGATTTCATCGGAATTCACAGAAATCCATTTAGGAAAACGTCATGAAGTGGTCGAGGAATTCACGAACCTTTGGTGATTTCCACCTGACGTTGTGGGGTCATTATGAACTTACAATGATATTTCAACACGTTGAGCACAAAGGTGAGGGCTCGTGGCTCAGTTGGGTGGTGAGCTAACTCCACTATTAGGAATACTTCAGGTGTAGCACAGCAAGCACACATTGTTTTGTGTTTTATTTATTGCAGTAACTAAATTTATTTGTAGTATTTTGTTCTCTGTTAAACACCTATTATTTTCTATCAACCTTTTCTCTCCGTCATCCGATAACAACAAAATTAATAATTTAATGACCTGAGATGAAAAGCCTAAATACCTAATTTTATTTCTGTATTTTAGAAATTACAGGTCCCAAGTATTTTAGAAGAATATTGCATTTTAAATATATTTCTTGATATGTGTTTTTTCAAAAATGTTATAAAATATAAATATTATATTATTACATAGTCACCGATTTCCCTCTGTAAATTTTTTATATTCATATCGGTAAGAATTACGGAGATATTAAAATTTTAAATTTTGTATCCCACGAAATACATTTTCCCTTAAACCGATTTCAGCCATTAAAGCTCATCACATTATGAAGTCTAAATATAGAATTATATTTCATTATTTTTTTAAATTGGAAAATCTGCAAAAATCAGAACTTTTTTTTTTACACACTCATTTTCTAAAAAGTATTTCATTTTTATTGTATGTAATAATCAATTGCAAAAAGGATTGAATTTGATTGTAGCACACGCAAATCACGAAATCTTATTTTACTTTTAAGCATATAATGGATTTCTGAGACTTGAAAAATTCAAAAATAACTAGACAATTAGACTACGCCAATCATCTACTATGCCAGCTAGAAATTTCTAAAAATCCATAGATAGGTCCATTAGTTTGAATTTGTTTCTTTAATTTTAAGAAAGTATGATTTACCAGTCTTCGGAATTAAAAATCTTATGAGCACATATAATTGTGATATCTTCTTTCATGGATTGATTGATTCAATAGTTCCCAGTGTTGGCTTGGCCTGCTAATTTTATTTCTCTATGCACAAAAAAACGAATGGAATGCAATCGAGAAAGAATATTAAACATAATAATAATTGCTCTGGTAATGAGATAACCTGTTCCAAACTCTTCTGAACTGGTATGAATATTGAAAAGTAGGAATTACGGTGTAATAAAATGCAGGAAACTAACCCACTGATGAAAAACAGATTCGATTCGATTTTTCAGTAAACAAATCCGAAGACTTTAAAGGGGGCCATGTAGTAAATGTTCTTTAGATTATAGCAAGGTCAAAAAAGAAAGTGAATAAAGAAATAGCTGCTTCTTTCGCAAACTATCATATATGAAATATCGTCATTGAATCACTAATAATTAAAATGTGTGCTTTAAATCAACTCTTAAGAAAGGTAACTATATAACTCATGTGATTGAAAGTGAGATTAAGTGAAGAAAAATAAGAAGTTATTGAGAAAATGTTTTCCTTTAGCGCATTTTTTCACTTCGTTAGATATTATTATTCTTTACATTAAAAATTTATGGTAGGCACATTTTATTTTTACTTTGAAACTTGTTCTTATAAAACATATGAAAAGGAAAAGTTTACTTCTAGAGTGTTTGTATATTAAAGAAACTTTAGGCTAATTATTTTTCTAATAAAATAAAAATTGAATTCCCTCATATGCTATTGTAATGTAAGATATGTTATATGTGATTGATGAAATCTCAAATAACTCTTTAATAAAATATTTACCTAGTATCTCATTAAAAATATACTTTTAAATGAGTACGTATATTCTAATATTAAAAATAAAATTTTGTATTAAAGCATGAATTAATTGTGTCATTTATCTTTTGATTTCAGGTGACTATATTTAATTTAATGTGCCTGATGTATTTGGTATATTCGACTTCTGAGTGGTATGTTCAAAATATCTACTTATGTTTATAAAGTATAATTGTAGAAAGAAAAACTTGATTTGATTCACATTAGGATAAAATATTTAACTCCTTGAAACTCTGAAAAATCCAAATTAGGGTAGGATCATCAGTTTTGACAGGACAAAGAATTATCCATGATGATTCATAGATGATATTGTATTCCTGTTATTTTTTTACGGCAGTTTTCGGCTTCATTACCATCTCCAGGCCTGTGCAACCACACCCTGTCGCTAAACCCTCCCTCCAATATGGAGGTTAAAGATTGAACAGGATGACTAACTCTTTTACTAATCGAACTAAAAATAAATTCTATATGTTCCACCTTTTTTATTATAGGTTTACTCATTTATTACGGCATCATTTACCACTGAAGAGATAGTTTTGCAAAAGGCCATTAACTTAGATTGAAAGCAATACGAAATTGTTCGTCGGAGCTGGGATTGAAATGTCAGACGTGAATGCACTCCTCCATTGCTGCAATCCCCCCCCTTAACGTTTTCGCGTTCGTATTGTGATCGACAGCTGTCGAAACCCGTGTCACAATTTTCGCACACCTGCCTCAGTATGGTATGCAGGATGTCATCACATGGCTCACCTACTCCTCACTACTTGACCTGCATTTTATGCTGACCCTCCCTGTCACTTCACTTCTTACTTCCCTATTACTATTATATAATTAACATATCATATATATATATANNNNTATATATATATATATATATATATATATATACTCGCAATAGGGATTTTCAAATGATTTTAGAAAGATGTCGTTTCATAGGGTTTTTGCCTTTTAACTATATTTATTAGGGTAGCATATAATTTATTTAATTCTCATCAGTTTTTAGATCTGTATTTATCATATTTTATCATATATTTAAAAAATGTAATTTAAGTTATTTGCGTTGATGAAGTTTTACTTGAAAGTTACTCTACGCAAGGAACAAATTGGTCTCTTCATGTTGAATAAACAGTAGATAATTTCCTTTCAGTCCGATTTTCGGCGATAACGAGCATTAAATCTCCCTTAGAAGCCTAAGATTTTGAAATGGAGTATACGAATATCTCATAGCATGAATCTGTAGAGGTCATACTAAGTCAAAGGTGTAATTCTATTTAGAGGCAAATGTCTTTGGAAATGTGCAGACTCAGAATGTCTTTCTGTGGAATCCGAATTTATTATCGGGTTTTATTCCAGCGAGTTCTTCGAAATACGCTTTTTCATTGTGTGAAAAAGTTTTTGACATCCTGTTCTGATGGACATCCAGTAGACGACAGTGTTATGTGAATAAATACAGACTTTTAATAGAAAAAGGATCGCTAATGCTCACAATTTATTCCTTCGGCCAATGGGATATTCATTTCAGTTCGCAGTTGGTCTTGTCTAAAGTCGTCGGTAACTCGTGGAAACACAGCCTGAGGAACATCGCTATGTAATGAGAGTCTGAAGAATCCCACTTCCGAACGGTCTAGGTGGGGTTAGGAGAGCGGTAAGTCTGGCGGTTAAGTGCACATACTCCTGGAGTCAGACTTGCGGTCAGGGCAAGATGTGTTTCCCTCAACGCTTAGTGGCTCTCAGCTGCATGATCATATATTGCTCTTCTCAATCCATGGAAAATGCCTGCAGTAAGGAATATCAATTATGTAAAAATATGTTGTGCAATCATCCCACATTATTTCAAACCTCCAACATTGATTGGTAGAATTTCAGGCCATGCGCTAGTGATCAGAGATCGGCTATCGCAGTTTATTAGACAGTGAACAATATTCACTGTGAAAGATTGAAAGATTTTTACTTGTCGAGTCTTAATAAACTGTTTTTATTTATATACTTTAAAATATTTTCTATAATTATTCACATATCGCTTAGCTCCTCATATGACATGGCATGCATTATTAGTAGTAAAATATTTGTATCTGAATCAACTTTCTTACGTAAGACAAACGGTTCTCAGTTTTTCTTATGTGGATATAACAGTTTTGAAAGTTTTTCTCAATTTGTTCTATTCTCATTTGGGTGTCAGTCAAAATTCATCGTATTTCATATTCACATATATTTTTCATATTCACATTTTTCTATAATTATTGAAATTAGTGACAGTGTGGATGTGCAGGTGTGAAAGAAAACACTATTTTCTATGTCTATGTATAATAATTTAACCATTTGGATAGTATTATGCATACTCAAATTATACATTTATTATATTAATAAATGTACGATGTAATATGTTAAACAAGTAACTCTTGTTAAATGAAAATGGAAAAACCCTATGTTTTTACATAAAGAAGGGGAATGCAAAACTAACTTGTTTGTAATATAATTTTTGAAGATTTACCACATTAACTAATTATTGAGAAATTATTTATAACTATTACTAGTTTATTACTAAATATATTTTACATAAAATTATAAAT
>KZ808571.1:0-12053 GCA_000696205.2 Oncopeltus fasciatus | reverse complement strand
TTTGCCGAGCTTTCGCACATCATGTGATGGCTTCTTCAGGGCTGAAAAGAGAATGAGAGTTGTAAAGAGAGATTTTTAAAAATCCAGATGGTATATATTTACCATGTTTTATACACCAGGTGGTGTATAATCCCGGCGCGGTCTGGTCCCTGGGCGAAGTCTGCCTTCCCATTGGTTGATACTGTGTTCTGGCGTCTGGTCTCTGGAGTAGTCAGGTAGCTGGTCACTGATTGGTTGGATCCTATTGTCGATTACAAATAACAGACATCCTTCCGAAACCTAAGGATAAACTTGGACTTCGGACTCCAGGAATTTACATGATTCCCTTCTCCTACGGAACTTGTTACATCGGTGAAACCGGAAGGATGATAGACACACGTCTCAAAGAACACATCGCAGACATCGAACACGGACGCACAGAGAGGTCAGCTCTAGCAGAACACTTCGCCAACACCTGCCACCACTTCAAATTCGAAGACGCTTCAATACTGGCCCGGGAAAGCAACTACTATCGACGGACCATCAGAGAAGCCATCGAAATAACCAAAAATCCGAAAAATATCAACAAGGTAGAGGGATACAGAATCAGCAAAAACTGGAAACCAGCGATAACGACAAGAGGATCCAACCAATCAGTGACCAGCTACCTGACTACTCCAGAGACCAGACGCCAGAACACAGTATCAACCAATGGGAAGGCAGGCTTGGCCCAAGGACCAGACCGCGCCGGGATTATACACTACCTGGTGTATAAAACATGGTACATCTGACGAGCATGGACTATGTGCATCTTGGTTCGTTAAGGGAATTTAGCGGTTAATGTGTTTCAACTAGAGAGACCATAATGTTATGCCAGTTATGGTATTGTATTATGTATTGTAAAAGTTGTGACCACATCGCTCAGCGATCAGGTGATAGCCTATTGGTCTGTACAATGTACACTATATCATCTGGCACTACTTTAAAACGTCATTTTGCACTACACACTTTAGTATCATATTCCATAGGTAGCCTCTCCGGATGGAATAGTTTGTCAGGAGCCTTCAGCCAGGTTGGTGACCTTGCAAATGACTCGGGGTAGTGGACAAACAACCTACTCCTCTTAAAAAACATTAATAATTAAACTTAAGGAGTTCGATTCACCAAGGAAAATTGACCTGGTTTACGACTTGGCACTGTGATATCCAAGGTCTAATAACAAAGCATATGAACTAAGTCTGTATGGATTTAATTAGTATTAATCAATAAAAAAAAATGAAGATTCAGGGCTAAAGATAGAATGTTTTAGTCCTGAATCTTCATTAGCTTCAGTATAGATTCTGTAAAGAGTATCTACTCAGTTGTCAAAGAGGTTTCGGTAGCGTGGTATTCATGTTATTCAATTATTTTTCAGTTGCCTTAAGAAAATAAATTAGTCAATGATTCCTAAAGGGGAATCAGTCACTTAATTATTGTCAAATACAGCCCAAAAGACTTAGCCAGAACAGAGGAAAATAACTCCTTTTTTAGTACTTTGAACAACGAGATTGATTAGTGCAATACAAGGAATACTCCTCCATGTAGTATAATGAGATTGAGAAGAGCTAGAAACTATTAAAAGTATTATTCTTGATTCTCCAAAACAGAAAAGCATCGTATCAAATTTTAAACGTATTCTATGGTGAACTGAAAAGATATGAGAGCAGTAAAGATAACGAAATGCCATGAATAATCATGATTTGATAATAACACTATCAAAGGACATCTATTGCCTACTAAATATGTTAATACAGAAGAAAGTATGTAAAAGAAAATGAAAGTCACTAAAGAGTTGACCAGTTGGCCACAAGCGAAATGCCAATGAAAAATGTAAAATATTATACAAAGTCGTTAAATCAATTTTCAAAGAAAGGCTACTGGCACTTAAAGAAACCAAAGCCTAGACAAAGAAGGGCTATCAGAAGAAACAACGACACCATGGAAATATGGAGAGAAGATTTCAAAGAACTGTTAAAAGAAATATAAAGATGAAAACGATGTGAAATATCAATGAAGAAGATCCCTGGAACAAAGAATAATTACATCTGCGAAGAACAATGGAGAAAGCAGTCGCCAAGATGAAACCCAACTAAGCCAACCAATCAGGATTGCATGAAATCTCTCCGAACTTGGAAAAGGAGCGGAAATATTTCTCCTTGTTCTGAACCTTGGCTTGGCACAGAAGAAAATTTCTAAGCACTGGGAGTTTGCAGTCTTGAACTGGTACCGCAACAAACCTCGAGATATGTTGCTTTCTAGAATATGAATACTGGTAACGTAAATTATGGGAATATTTAAAAACTAGATTGAAAAAAATCAATACACTTCAAGAAACATCCAGAATCTTTTATTTCTTATGAAACAAATCATAGATCAATGTGTCGAGAAGGTTAAAAAGTTGTCCATATTCTTCATTGATTTACGCAAGGCTTTTGTAAGTATCAGAAAGGACGATATGATTAGAGCACTAGATGAGAAAGGAGTAAGCAGTGAGCTTATCTGACCTGCGGGTGATCACTAGCGTTAAACCTTAATTATCATTTTATCAGCTGACCAAATCTCTAGAGAATTCGAGTTAACGCAAGACATACAACAAGGATGAATTTTAGGACCCTTCTATTCTTACTGGTTCTACTTAAGACTCTAGAAGGAATAAACGGGAAGATGCAAAGTTTACAATTAAATTACTGGAATATGCAGTCTATTCATTATTCTCTGCTAGCATTTGTTTATTTGTCATGTTAGCTTCCAATGACAAAGATCTAGAAAATAATAATTATGCTCTCTAGGAAGACCAAGATGTCTTCTAATTATTAAATAAATGAATGTCAATTAATATGGAAATCTTAGACAAGGAATTAAGACAATTGAACTGAGATTGCTTCATGTGAATCAATGAATTTGTTTAGGTTTTGAGAAGAGAGTTAAGCTGTGGGTAGGCTGAAATGCGTTAGTTATTAATTACAGGGCCGTATTTAAATTGGTAGAATTACTGAACTTCATCAAGATACTAATATATTCTCCATAATACTGGTTCTCTCAGTCCTTTTAGGAATATTCTTAATGCATTTATTACTGCATTAAGCATCAAAAGTAGTAACTGTTTGCCTCTTACCGATTTTAGTAATAAGATTTTACAATTCCTAGCCAAATTTCAATCCTTTCATAATATTAGACAGTAGGATCTTGATCGTTAAAGAATGTGTATTTCTATCTCTCTATTTATTACTCACACGCATGCTTAACAAGACTAGAGAGCTATTAATAGTTCTATATACATTGGTAGTTATAATAACCCTTTAGATTATTTATGTGTATATCGTTTGTCTGTGAAAGCACTGATTAGAATTTATTTTCATTCATTGTTCCCATATTAATATGCAATTTCAATGCTTTATTTTGACAGTAGGACCTTTCACTTTTACTATTAATGAAATATTTATGTATCTATTTGAAAATCTTCTTCATTGTCTCTGCTGTAAAATTTAGCAACTAGACGTAGAAAACTTTTTAAAAAAATCTAGCAATAGATATTTCTGATTATTTCGGGAACTCCGAAACCATCTTCAGAGACTCCCTTTCTAATGGAGCATGTGTTAGAGGATGTTTCTTGCATTATTGAATGTTTATCAAGATTTGGTAGTAGACAGGAGATTTTCAGAAATTTTATTTACATTTGAAAATAGAGATAAACATTATAACATAACCGAATACTAAATAAAATCAATTAAAAAGATGCCTAGATTGGAAGTTATAAAAACATGATTACGGTATATGGAATACTCCACATGTGGCCATGCTGCTAAGACGGCCAAGAGGCAGTTGCTAGCCGAATGATCCTTCATAACCTCTGTAGGAGCGTTCGCCCTAGCTCTGGGTGATAGGTGGGCCTAACTGTACCCGACCTTTGTACCTCGGCTTCCCACGGATGGCAGGGTGAGTCGCGACTTCTCGCCTCTTCAGCACCGTGCCTTATCCCCCCGGGAGCCGTTATCCTCAAAGTACTACGGCGTCTTCTCCTTCCCTGCCAGGGGGCAGGGGTATGAAGGGTCATTAATGCACTTTAGTCATTTCACAATAATAATGGAATTGCTGAAATTTATTCGTTCTCAGAGAAATATGAATGCATATAGAATTGCCTTAACTTGCAATAAGGGCGGGGCTTAAAAACACCGACACTATAATTTATGACTAAAAGGCTTTCTAGGGCTGGATTCGAACAACTTAAGCCAGCCTTGTAAGGCCCAAATGGATTTTAATATAAGGCCCTAATATTATTTTATTATAAAGCCTTTTTAACTATTTAGGAAAATTGCGATTAGTGAATATTTCATTTTAATTAAATACAACAATTTTTAATTGTAAATTGAATCAAGCTCGAAAATAAATATACTTATTTATTCTGAATGACACATTAAATGCTAGAGTATTTGATTTATAAATCTATACCTAAATCAGTTGAGCTTATTAATAATTTGGATTGGTAAAGGACTGAATTATAACCATTGTTATTATTTTATTTTTGTATCTTATTTTAAAGTTAATAAATACTAATAATAAATTAGTACTATTTAAATTGAAATGAATTGTGAATAGCTTATTTTTTCCATATCTATATATGAATGTGCGCATGTATACTTATTAATCAATTAATGCGAGGGAATAGAATAAAAAATCTATATTTTCCCCTGCTATTTCCCCTACATTCCGGGCACGAATGCTAACCATTACTGTGCCATTAGTGTGCTGGGAATTTAATGAGTTATCTAGCTTGTCCCGGTGGTGTAATGGTTAGCATTCGTGCCCGGAGAGCTGGAGATTCAGGTTCGATCCCTGGCTGGGACAGATAGATTTTTTATTCTATTCCCTCGCATTAATTGTTTAAAATTTAAGTGGGATAATATACCATAACAAAATTATTATTTATTCTTATCAATGTTTCATAAGCATTTGCATATTTATTTTCTAAAATTTATTTTTAAATCTTATTTTATTTTGGAGAAATGTTAAGCCTCTCTTAAGTCTTCTAAAATTGGCTCGTCTCGAGGATTGGGTAGAGTGTGACCGCTTCTACCTAAATGTTTATGAACCTTTGGAAGCGGTTGTCAACCGCAGCCATTGTGTGACTTTCAGTCTTCGCTTTCTTCAACGTTGGACAATAGCTAGGCTCTCCGTTCGCATGCCCTAACTCATTTTCCATAATTCTTTTTATAATCATTTAGGTATGTTCACATTTGGATTATTCATTTTGTAACCTTGTCTAAATCTGTTAGATAATTAAATATGGATCTGCAATATTGATTTAAGTAAAATTGAAAATTCAAAAATTGACATTACTTATAAAGTTATGCCGAGGTTATATTATTGTTATATTTATTGTTATATTCAACAGGTTTATTATTAAAGGCAAAGGCTGACACCGTTGTCATATCCTCTGTATATAAAAAAATTCTGTAAATATTTAAGTCTTTATAGAGCTTAATATATTATTTTTCTATTTGTAAGAACTCGTGCGATTCTGGTCATACCTTATGAAATGTTATTATTTAAGTACTCTTTATAACACCATATCCCTTTTCAAATGTTCTGTGTTTTATAAAAATCATATTTCTGTAATGAAGACAACTGCACTACTCTCTGCAAAGTAAACTACTCTCTGAGACAAGCATCATTGCCTGCTAGGAAACCCTTCCTCAAATCCCTGCAAGTGGAATTATTTATAAATGGTTTTATTTAGAAATTTCCTTAAAATGTCCTCTCCTCCGATTATTAGGGTGGAAATATTCTCGAATTCTCTCAAATGAATTCTCGACATACTTCCTTAATAAAAATTTAAATGAAAGTTATTAATATAAAATAATTGGTCTTATTGACTAATTCACGTACTTATGAAGCAATAAGACATCGCCTTTGGGATTGAAAGTGATTTACTAGTGATCAGTTAATGTACATTGAATACATTTAATGTTAGGAGAAAGGGATGACACATAAGGGAATGTACCAACATTCCACCAGTGTGTCAAAGTAAAATTAGAAAAACCAGTATGTTTTTGTGCGTGGAAACAGTTTTACTTAATAATGACGTATCGGGGAAATTTAGTGTAAGCTCCTCTGCTACCTAGTTGCCTTAATATTCTTCTTCTTTTTTCTTTTTTTTTTTAACTATAATAGTATTTTGTGAATGTAAAACTGGTTGTTCTATAATACTTATACGTAAAAAAGATTTAAGAATAATTTTTAAAGTATTTCTGCTAAATATTAACTATAACTGATTAATAATTAAATTCCTTATTAACCTGAAGTATGTTCTCCATTCGTATTAAAGTCAATTTTAAGAAATTTAATATAGTCAACAATGAGACTTAAAAAAGTGCCATATAAAACTAATTTAAAAATAGTTGGAACTTGTTATTTAATAAATGTTGGTTTTTGTTGTTTTGTTTTTTTTCAAAAGAGGGTCAAATGTTTGGTATTTGCAAGGCATTGTTTTTTTTTAATATAAGAGGAATGTTTTACAACTTACTTATACTTATAGAATAAGGCATTGACGTCATTAGGAGATATTTTTACAAATTAAATTTCTAAATCCTTTATGCATTAACTTTAACAAGTATCTTTTGAAGCTGAAAATTAAATAATAATGTAGGTAAATCTATGTATAGTGGGATTGTAGAAGTATTCAATTACTGAAGGAAGTGAGATATTTGTCTTCTTTTAATTTTTATAGAAGACAAAATTATATGTTTAAGTGTAAATTAGAACTATTACATATTTTTTAAGTCAAACATGTACATTTAATAGCTCTAAAAAAATGTAGTTCCTTTAACTGATGTCTAAATACACTTTAAGACTGATTTTAAGTATTGTCTATTCAAAAAAAAAAAATATACTAGGCATGGTATCATTAAGAAATATGACCTACTAAAAAGAAAAAGGGGGAAAAAAAAAGAAAAAAGAAAAAAAGAACCTGTCAGGCAGTAATTCGTATCTGTAAATATTAGGAGCTGCTAAAACTTAGATATTCCATACAATAATTCAAGGGAATAGAATAAATAAATAAAATATGCATTTATTGTATACAATTTTGTTAATTATTGTATAATTTAATGTGGGATTAAATATTAAACTAATACAGTATTTAAATAAGATTTTCCATGTTTCGTTAAATACAGTTTGATTGCTAGATATAGTTAGTTATAGATTAGTTAGTTATACCTTGACCCAACCCCAATAAAAAAACATCTAATAATAATATCTACGGTCAAAAAAACTCTCTATTTGAGTTAGTATTATTAGTTAGGTATAAATTATTTGGTATTGTTGGCTATATTGTTAGGTATAATGTTTGGCACAGTTAAGTTTAGTTATTTGTTAGGCATAGGTGTAGTTACCTACAGGTATGTTGGTATATGTATGTATAAATGTGTTTGTGAAGAGGATTATACATATTCCGAAAACATATAAAGAGAACTAGTAAACTAGAAAAATGGTGAGGGTGTGTGAGGAGGAATAACACTCAAAAAAGGTTACATTCATGACATCTTTCTGTTATTAATAAGTTAGTAATAGCCTGTTAATTCAATATATATATATATTTAGTATTAACTAAGTCATCCAAAATATTTATTTTGAAAAAAATTCTAATTTAGTTTCTTCTAAAAGCTCGCGCTCGTATACATACTTATATTTGTGTGTTTGTCCTAGGTAGGGTCAGTGAAGAATTGAAAATGCGATTCATTAGCTGAATAATGTAACCAACGGGCTTAGCTCTACTATCTTCAAAGGAATCTGTTATCAAGTGATACTTCTGCAAGTGTTCCGTCATGAAAGCAATCGAATAGTTAAATACATTTAAGGTTATGCTATGAGCTAGTTTATTCTTGACAGGTCCCTGGAAGGATCTCTTACCCTATGCGCTATGTGGCGTGGAGACCAAATTGAATGTACACGACAGCCACATTACGACGACAAGCGGTCGAGAAGGTTATCCTAATGGACGAAGGCATTTGTGAGGGATTTCTGGGGAACGCCGAGGAAATGGCCCACTCCAGCAGCTGACCACCCTGGAGCAGGCTCTAGGAAAAAATGTCCTGATGAGTCCTTTCGGACTTAGTCTCACGCCTAGAGATGTAACGTCCGTGACTGGAAGCTTCCTTCAGGATTGTCTCTTGGGAAATAGGATATAATTCCATTGCGCTTGATAGCTGTTGTCTTTAGGAAAATTCTTTGGCATAACTAAAAACCTATTACTCTTGAAAGTTCCTGTAAAGCCTTTTTTGTGGTCTATCATTAAAATAATAGTAATTGTTTATATTATATTATGTTATAATAAAAGTATAATATTTAAAGATATGTTTTTTTCATTATTTCTCGTATTTATCAGGTTCTTAAGTAAATCTAGTATTTCGAGTTATGTATTCTCAGTTTCAGTATTAATAAAGCTGAANATACATTTTTTAAATTTGTGTTTTTTGGATCTACCTTGACCGAACCCCAACTAAAATCATCTTAGAATAATATCTACGGTCAACAAACTCTCCTTTTGAACTTATTAGTCAATCAACTGATTCCGTTTTGGGTAGGTGCAGATAATGTTAAAGGTGATAAATAAGTAGATCCACAATTGGGTTTCTCAATTTTTTTTTTTTTTTTTGGCTGATTGCAAATAATTTATTCCTCGCTGGCGCTCTTTTCAGATACTTACCTCTCAGTGAGCGAGGCAAGGGAGAAGAACTACCGCGGATTGCTGCGAGTGGTGGAAGGCGACTGGTTCAGAGGGGAGCTGGCAGACCCCGATACAGAGCAGTTCCAGAGGACAGCCCACAACTACAGGGAGGCTCTCGACCTCTGGCTGAGAAGAAGTAGACTCAGGCCGGCCTTCTTGGGGTCAGACATCCTAGCCTTTGATGGGTAAGTGACTCCACCATAAGCATTCAGAGTGACTCTCTCTTATGGTTTACCACTCATTCTATTTCCCCGTTTACTTCTCCTAATCTGCACTATCTGAGCCTTCTGTTATCAACATTCTTTGGTTATAAATTGTATATATGTTGTAGATAAAATTTATAGAAGCAAAGTAGTGGATTTGGAAAAATCTGGTTTCTTAAATTCTTGGAAGTGCTGCCATGCCTTTGTTATTAAATATTTGAGCATTTTAATTTTTATCTCTTAAATAAATTTAATGAATAAAAGAAAAGTAATTTGTGGAGCTGTTCGATGTAGTTCTTCACAAGAAAAAGTCAAATTTTGAAGGATACCCCTTTCTTCAAAATTTGACTTTTGCTCGATTTCGGCTCGATTTAAAAATCGCATTCTTAGAAATTTCTGAATCAATATATTAAACTACTTAATGAATACTCATTTCCCCATAGGAAATTCTTCTTGCAAATTGAAATTCATGTACAGAATTTAAGCCGTTCTGCTTAGTAGTAATTCTGCTAGTAACAAATTCCTAAAGTTGAGTTACTACCATTATTTGCCAATGCAATTGTCCTTGTTCCTATTTTTTTTTCTTCGTGAATATGTTTTGTCATTACTGAGTTTAAAATCTTACGCAATCGCTGGTCGTGCGGAATCTCTTGGGTTAGCTTTTCACATCTCCATTTTCAAGACTACTTCTTGGTGTTTTTTTCAAATTCATGCTTTCTTTCATTTTCTTTTTTTAATGCAATCTTCTCCATTTTTATTTATAATTACTTTTTAGCAAATTTCTAAAAGCTAGGTTGTTAAATATCAACTAGTAATCTCTGGAGAGACCAAAATTTTGAAATACGTACTTAAAATGCCTCAAGCACCGGGAATACCATAAAGTAGTACCTAGTTTCATGTTCCTAGCCCTATATATATATATATAGGTATAATGTTTGGCACAGTTAAGTTTAGTTATTTGTTAGGCATAGGTGTAGTTACCTACAGGTATGTTGGTATATGTATGTATAAATGTGTTTGTGAAGAGGATTATACATATTCCGAAAACATATAAAGAGAACTAGTAAACTAGAAAAATGGTGAGGGTGTGTGAGGAGGAATAACACTCAAAAAAGGTTACATTCATAACATCTTTCTGCTATTAATAAGTTAGTAATAGCCTGTTAATTCAATATATATATTTAGTATTAACTAAGTCATCCAAAATATTTATTTTGAAAAAAATTCTAATTTAGTTTCTGTCTTTTAAGAATTTCGCTGTAAAGGCACAATCAAACGAGCTCGCGCTCGTATACACACTTATATTTGTGTGTTTGTCCTAGGTAGGATCAGTGAAGAATTGAAAATGCGTTTCATTAGCTGAATAATGTTACCAACGGGCTTAGCTCTAATTTTTTCAAAGGAATCTGTTACCAAGTGATACTTCTGCAAGTGTTCCGTCATGGAAGCAATCGAATAGTTAAATAAATTTAAGCTTATGCTATGAGCTAGTCTTCTGATGAGTCCTCTCGGTTTATTCTTGACAGGTCCCTGGAAGGATCTCTTACCCTATGCGCTATGTGGCGTGGAGACCAAATTGAATGTACACGACAGCCACATTACGACGACAAGCGGTCGAGAAGGTTATCCTAATGGACGAAGGCATTTGTGAGGGATTTCTGGGGAACGCCGAGGAAATGGCCCACTCCAGCAGCTGACCACCCTGGAGCAGGCTCTAGGAAAAAATGTCCTGATGAGTCCTTTCGGACTTAGTCTCACGCCTAGAGATGTAACGTCCGTGACTGGAAGCTTCCTTCAGGATTGTCTCTGGGGAAATAGGATATANATGAAGGATTATCTGCCAACGTTTCGGCTTACATTGTAAGCCATCTTCAGGGCTGTAGAAATACAATGTCATGAGAATACAGTAATATTTGAAATTAGTATAATAGAGAATTATAATATAATGTGATATCAAGAGTATGGATGTAGAAAGCTATGTAAGACAATTTAAAGTTTATGAGTTTTAATTATATATTTTTCCAAAAATAACATTTTATTTATGAAGAGGGTCAGTCAGTAATTCGGTCTTGGGAGCAAAAGAATTTATTATTATTATTATTTATTTTTTTTAAAGCATGGTTGCTTTAAATAAAATTAGGGTGGGAATGTTAGATCCTAAGAAATGCATAAAAGGGACAAAAACAAGGAGGGGAAAAGGAAACAAAAGGCGGGGCACGAAATGAAAAATAGTATTGAAATTTTCGTTTTTTCCCGATTAACTAGAGTATGCTATTTTAGTCCTATATCATAAATGACTAAAATAGATTAGAAGTAAACAGAATATCAAGAATGTTATTTTCTCATGCTAATGTATTGGTATACTTTGTTAGCCGCATCTTCAGTGCTAATAACGAAATAAAACCATAGTCTACTGAAATAGAGCCTGTTATAAATATAATAAAATTATATAAATTTATTTCTCTCCAGCATAGAGATAGTGACTGTTAGAGTAAATCTCTAGTAACATCACAAAGTGTCGTGATAATATTAATAGTTAATAGTTTTATGCCATATATTAATCAATATATGAACTTTTACGCTGAAATACTCATAGGATGTATTTAAATTAGTTTATATTACCATTTAGTTTAAATTAACCAATATGTATATTATTTAGATACTCATGAATTGTATAAATGTTCCTATCTCGTCATTGATTTTAGTTTAAATCAATGTAATTCAACTTACATTAAAAGAGTAAATGGAAAGGTCCTTGAAAAGGACCGAAAGGCCAAAACATGTCGGGGAAGAAATAAAATACATGAAGATATAAAAGTGATGGTTAAAATTTGAATTAGTTGTGACCTGGATCCGAATTTGGCTACAAATTTCATATATGTGTGTCGTGTGTGAGTACATTTTGAGTCCATGATATAACTATATTCCTTGGAATGAGCTAAATGTGGAATATTATTTAAAACTTTTGCTCTACTAGTTTCGACTTATAAATTGACGCCTCTCCTGGATCTAAAAACACATTTCTTTTTTTATTTAAATAGTAGTTACAAATAAAAATTTGAACTTTCTGCTATGTTAAAGCTATGTTTTTTAAAATGTTTTTTTTT
>KZ808570.1:174703-188667 GCA_000696205.2 Oncopeltus fasciatus | reverse complement strand
TTTTTTTTTTGCTGTTGTTGTAAGTTTTGTCTTTACATTAGTGGAACAGCTTTTAAAATCTATTTCCGCCCTTGTAAGCGAAGGGCCTTCAATTAATCAAGGGCGCGGATGGGATGAGAGACGGGAATGACTTGATCTCGTCGAAAGGGCTCCCGGAGGTGTTTTGATAAATGAAGATTTGGTTTGATACGCCTCTTCCTCTTCTCGCCCCCCACCCCTCACCACAACCCCCACTCCCGCGCTAAAAAAGACAGTCCCCCCACCACCACCACACTCCGGAGCCTTTTGAGAACTGGCGGAGTGGGGAGGGGGGAGGCCTCGAACAATAGTTATAGACAAACAGAGAGCGATGGCTTTCCATCCATCACCCCCCTTGCTCTCAACGAGGCAGGTCGATACAGCTGAGAGAGGTGGGCTGAGGGTGTCTCGTCAGATTTGGGGTAGCGACCGACTAGACAGAAATTTTCTTTTCGGATCATGAGAGACAAGTGGAGTAAGCAAAAAGAAAAAACCAACCCTTCATGAAGAAAAACAATGGTCCTATATTACTATAACTGAGTAATAGTAATAATCACTAATTGTCCTTCAACGAAAATAAGTGGAGATCGTAGGGGTAGTTTTGAACAACTCTACTGAAATATAGTACAAAAAATCTCTTAGTTAAAGAAAACCCTAAGCCATTTTAAAATGTAATTAAAATGAAGTTGAACTTAACAATACAAAAGCTTTTTCAAACATAAAATTTTAAAAATTACATATTTTTATAAATTACATTGTTACTATTGGCGTGAGATATGTTTCTGTTGTATACTGCAAACATTGCATGCTAGGTAAAATTAATATCATATTTATCTATTTTATAGTCACAGTATATTATCGATAATAATTTCAAATTATTAAGATTGTAATCATGATGATTTTTTTGGAATAGAGATATCTATTTATCAAGCGTTGAGGAAGTATTAAAACTGACAAAATAATATAATTGCGGCTTATAGTATGAACAATTATGATTCGTACAAGATGGAATTCAATAGTAAAATTTCGGAAGACATTAAAAAAAATTTAATATGCATTAAAGTATTAAAAAAAGAGTAAAAAAAAAACACAAACATAAAACACAACTGTATTTCTTATTTCAAACTTTTAATAATAAAAACAACAAAAATAGAATATTTAAAGACCACGGATCCTGCATAGGAGAATATTTTTTTTTTCTGTACCCGCTCTCGTGTCCACAAGTTTTAAAATAAAGAAAACAAGTAGGTATTTAAACATATTTTTACAAACTTTTGGATGAGTTCGTTTATGGCTGAAATCGGTCGAGTAGGTTAATAATCATGATAAATATTCATTTAAGTTATCAAAATGTTTATAGTAGAGATTAGGTTCAAAATATAATTTTACGACATCTAATGTGCTGTGAAATTTTTAAGAAAAACGCTTATTAAGAATGATATTTACGAATGTAATGATGAGGGCTGAGCTGTTTCCCTAATGATCGATCATTGGTCTCTTCGGCTTAAAATTCTTCAATTACTCTTTTCTATGCCCATCTTTAATGAAATATGAGAAATCTGCTTAGTTTACACATGATTTTTTTTTTAAATCACTGAGCTTCCGAAAAAAATAATAAAATTATAATTTACGTGGTAAGGGAAGCACTTTAACGTGTTTTTTTGCAAGTTGAAATAGTGGGTTATCATAAAAAGCACACAAAATGTATTCTCAACCCTCTTTTTAAAAATCTAGATCAAAATATGGCGGATAATAACCCAGAGAGTCATCTATCATTCAGAAAGTTTTTCCTACAGGACTATAATCTTACCGGTGACGGTAAATTTTGAAGAATTCCACCTAATATATCTGAACTAGCTAAATATATATTCTGAGTGTAATATTTACATAACTATCAGTTACTAATTAATATGATAAAGTGCCATATTCCGAGAGCAGACGCCTCGTTCGAGAACGCTCGTTCAGACTGACAAGGTGTAATTTGTACATACTATCGTAGAGCAATTATTTTCACATTAACAATCGCTTAAATTGTCGTTAGTGTAGTTTATTACGAATTTTTATATTTTTTTATTTTTTTGTTCTATTTTCGTTCCATTTGCTGGAGTTATAAAACAGCGTACGTGCACAATTACATCTACGCCATGTTTTTCAAGTAGGTCATCCGTCTTATAAAATGGAAGTGTGATAAAATTGTGAATAAGAAAGGGCTCATAAAATAATTTTGGAACATGTGGGCCTAGAGACTTCATTGACTCATGAAGAAAATCACATACAGTATTAATCGCTTTTTTTTCTCTGGGGAAATGTGAAAATGAATTGTTACATTTCCTTAGATTTTCCTTAGAGAAATCAAGCTATTCACACTCGTCCCAAAACGCGACTTTAAAAACATTCAAGAGATCTTTACCGATTATACATTTTTGAAACTAATACTATGATACGTTAAAAACTTAATATATTTGTAAATGTATATTTGTCTGTATGCACTCTACCTTTCGAAATATTCAAAATATAAAATAAACTCAGTATTTAAGATTTGTTTTTTTAGGGGTATTTGAAGGAGACCAAAATTAAACAAATTTGACCTTCGTTAGCGTTACTAAAAGATGTGCACAATATCAATTTTTTTTAAAAGTAACTTCCTAGCATTTATATTCTAGTTAATTAAAATTTAACGAGGAACGCTTATATATAACGGAAGATATATCTTACATTTTAAATGTAGTAACCGACTTTGGCATTTAGGATTTCCTGCAGCAAACGGGAGAATAAATTCATTTTTGGCTGAAATCAGACAAGGGGAAGATAAGGGGGTAGAGAAAATGAAATATTTACAAACGTTGTATTTTCATCATAATAATCACTAAGAAAAAAAATTTTCTTTAAAAAAAATTATTATTACTATTAAAAGATTTTATCAATACAAGATCAATCCAGTACTCTTCAAAATACTATTTGAATTCCTTATTGGTGGATATTGAAATATAAATTTCAATTAAAAATAATTTAAAAAACTTGAGAAATATTAAACGTTATTAAAAGAATATATATAATGGGAAAANTAGTGCAATGTTAAAGAAAAAGTAGTCTATTATTTCACACAATTATTATAGTTGGCGAACTAATGGTGAAAACACTTATAATGCTTTTTGTTTACCATTGATAAATAATTGCAAAATATTCTTATCACAATAAAACTGTATCAGTTACTCAGTTAACTTTAAAAAGTTACATCAATTATAAGGAAAAATAAACCTTTAGGATATGAGGAATACTATAATGAAATATTTCTTTAAAAAATTGTTCCTCTGAAATATAAATAACTTGTAACAAATTCTGTGTACAAAACAGGCAACATTAGTTAAAAGTTGATTTGCATTTTTAGCCATAATTACCTTATACAGAAATACAGATTTATTCTATTACTCTAAAGTACATTATTTTGAATACCCCTGGTAAACTCAATAATTTTTTCTTCTTTGATAAATCTTTAAAACTGTTAGCTAAAACTGCAAAAATGAATATGATGAGAGGGGGGGATTTCTTTTTTAAATAAAGAATTGCATCGATATATTTGATATTTAAGCTAGCTTGGTCCTTCAACTTCTTTTGTTTTTTATTATTATCGGCACTTATCATGAACTGGAAGGGCATGACTAACAGTCAGAACTTGCCTATAGGCCGAAAGTAAATATATACTTAGTTAGTCTAAGTATATATTTACTTGACCGAACCCCAACTAAAATCATCTTAGAATAATATCTACGGTCAACAAACTCTCCTTTTGAATATACTTAGTTAGGTGCACCAAGGGTATATCATAGAGCTTCAATAAGTACTTTAGAATACTAAGCTAAGGCACACATTAACTTTAAACTCAACTTTGCAGATTTTTTTTTACTGGAAGGAGGTAATGTTGCATCAAACAGTAGAAATAATTGTTCAATAGGCCAGTTTCTATTAAGCAGTAAACTGGAAGTGATATATTGATGTCAAAATAGATGAATGTTTTTAAACTTAATTTAAAATAATAAAAAATAAGATAATTGAGATTGTATTAATTTTAATAAAAATAAATTTCTTTTCCTATACTTATTCCCCCCTTTTTTTTTCTCCTATTTATTGAAACTAATTTTTACTGGCTTGGAGGATAATGGGTACTAGATGTAACTTAAAAAGAAAAATTATTATATATTTAATACATGTTTTTTCTAGTTTGGTGCAAATATGGTACCTCAAGAAATAAGAACTGAAACCCCGGCTCTCACTGAAACTGAATTTGAGGAGATTATGTCCAGGAATAGATCAGTTTCGAGCTCAGCTATAGCTAGGGCGATTTGGGTTGCAGCTGCAGGTAGGAATTTTTGAAAGTTTGCTTATTAAAATGTAAAGTTTGACTTAATTTTTACTGTTTGTCACAATTATTTATCTCTCTAGTTGATAAATTAACCATGAAATCAATTGACTAAAATATAATATGTGATCAAACGGAGAGGTTTTTGACTTTAGGTATTATTATTAGATGATTTTTGTTGGGGTTCGGTCAAGGTAAATCCAAAAAAAATACAAATTTAAAAAAAAAAGTGTATCTAAAAAAAAATTATCTGCCAACGTTTTGGCTTGCATTTTAAAGAGAAGGACACTGTAGGTGGTGAAAGGGTGGATAGGGAGGTAAGAGGCAGAAGGTACAAAGGGAGAGTGACCTGTTTCAAATAGGGGCAATAAAAAGGACAAAGGAAAAAAGGAAGGGTATTATTGGGAATAAGTAACTTTTGGAACTGGGAAAAATGTTTGACAGGTTTATTTAGAAGGAGGGCTAATGGTTTTTAGAATGTTGAAAATGTTTGAATAAGTTGGAGAAATTTGTTCTATGTCCGTTCTGTCGTTAACTAGATTGTGTTGTTAGTTAATGTGAACGGTTTCAGATTAAAGGTGTTTGTGTTCATAAGGTTCAGTGGAAAGAATGTTTATGTTCTCTAAGTCAAATGTGTGTTTTTCATGAAAAACATGTTTAATGGGGGCAGTTTTTATTATGTTCATGTAGGCTTCTACGGTCGTCAAATGTATGTACAGTTTCTTTTTCCGGGTTCAACCGTGTCTTGGAGTTTTAGGTGCCAAGCTTTCGCACATCGCGTGATGGCTTCATCAAAGCTGAATGGAAAATCATTTTCCATTCAGCCCTGAAGAAGCCATCACAGGATGTGCGAAAGCTCAGCAACTATCAACAAATTGACACGGTCCAACCCGGAAGAAGAAACTGTACATACAGTTTTTATTAGTTTTTTCTTTATGTAATTTTATGATTATTAAATAGGGAAAAAATGAGAGATTTCTTAATCTTTTCAGAAAGTTTTGGAATATTCGGAAGAGAACGGAAAATAAGGTCATTATTTTGTGGGAGGGGGATAGTTGGAGAAGTCAAAATAAATAATTCTTTTACAAGTTTTTTAATGGTGTGAATAGGAAAACCATTGCAGAGGAGGATGTCAGTTATATGTTTAATATTTTTGCTATGGAATATCTTGTTAAAGAGTGTGAGTGATCTGTAGATAAGGTTTTTGACCACATTTATTTTTTGATGATGAGGGTGAAATGAGTTAAAGTGGAGGAGACGAGCTAAGAACGTGTGCTTGGTGAACCAGTCAGTGGAGATAGAGCCATTGGTGTTACGGATAATATGTGATGTTTTTCACCCCTCAAAATTTTTGATTTATATTTTGTGACTCTTAAGTTCTGAAAATCTAATATATGAACAATTAAAAGTTTTAAGTTGTGCTTTGCTTTATCAGAAATAGCCGACTTTGAGAAATATAGAATCTAGGTTCTTCTATGTTTTTATGATCATTTAAGTTATATCAGGTTGATATAGCAACCCTTAGAGGTTCAAAAATAAAGGTTTAACTTATGCTGTAACTGAAAGATGATTCCTAAAACTGAACTGTGTTTTTTGGCCTTCAAGTGTTCTGTTTTGAGATCTAATTTTTGTCCTAATATTTTTTATCATTCTACATTGGTTGTTCTTCAAATAGACTTATATCATTCTTGTAATTTGAAAAAAAAGTACTAGTGGTCTTAATATTTATTTATCTAAATGCATTTTTTAAAGCTAGCTATTTTTATTGAGGTTGAATTTTTCATAGTGTGGATAATCTAGTCTAAAGATTTAAATCTATTCTAATTTAGTTGTAAAAAAATTTATTTGGTATAGGAACACTAATATTCACAAAGAGAGATGGTTTACCTATTACCAAAATTACCAAGAATTATATCTGGGAGTATCAAACTAGGGGAAAACGATATGATAATAATTTATAAAAAAGAACCATGAATCAGGTTGTACTCCNATATAATATATATTTATATATAAATAAATATAGTACATGTATCATCAATAGAGGGACTTCTTAGACAGGGGTAATCGAGCACATGTAGAAAGGTTTCCTATGCACACATTAAGCGTTATGGATGGGCTATCTACAGGTAGCCACTCTATTCTAAATACCCATAGAAGGAGGGGGTAGTATTATTTCTTGATAACTTGTACTCGCAACATTGGGGTTGGGAATCCCAGAGCATCGTCAATCACTAGATGTAAGTCAGGTCACATAAGCATAAGCCTAAGTCCTTTCCTAGTTAGGTAATGAACAGAAATTATTGAGAAGAAAATGAATATTTTTCGGAAGACAGGAAAAATAGCAAAAATAATATTAAAAAAAGTTTTTTTTAAGATTGCTAATATGAATAGCTCTTTTCTTACTGAAATAAATAATATAAATTTAAATATTTGATTCAATAATTTATTTATTATTATTGTGAGTGGCTTTCATATAAAATGAATAAGGACTGGGGGTTGTGAGTGAGGTAAAGCCGTTGCGACAGACGCCTGGAATCACGTCATAGCCAATCAGCCGACTTTGAGGCAGGCCTCAAGTCTGTCTGGGGTCGGCCGAGCAGCTGACTGAAGCATCCACAGAGTGGAGGGCAAGTCTTATCGAATTCCCATGACTGCCTCCCACCTCTCGCTCCCCGAGCTAACCCGAGGTGACTTGGCTTCGACCGACTTCGGCGTGTGTGAGTATGTGTTCCTCCCCCACTAAAACGAGAGTGAGAGTATCTGAAGAACTTCTCCCATCCCGTTGACGATGGAGAGGAACTGGTACGTGGAGAAGTTTGAATGCTCTCTTGTGATATGTTTCCTGATTCTGTCGCGAGCAGAGAGTGACCACGATTCCCTGAAGGTGGACGTGAACTGGAAGAAATAAGTAAGGAGAAGAAAAACAAAACAACTGAAGATTGTTAAAGCGGCGAAAGAGGGTACCACTTCACTTCCTAGCTGCATTTTTAAATATCTACCTTCAGTTAAATATCACGATATAAAAAAATAAAAAATAAAACCTAAGTCAAAAACTGAGGAAACCAAGTTAAAAATAAAAAAGTCAAAAAATAACAATTACCCAGTGAGAACAAAAACAAAGCATGGAAACCACATTTCCAGAAGAACCCTGTACTACTGATTAGGATTATCCAACCAAGATAGCCACTGAAATTTTACTTTACTCTTTCTAACATTCAACATTTTTGCTACAGTAATGTGGATTTTTGCTTCTCAAAAATTATAGGAGGAAGATTCCCCTAGATCTTCTTGAAAGAAAATTGTTGGAAGATTACTAGGTATAATTAGATTAACTTATCTAACATTTGGGGAGGTGTTACTCTGCAATGCAGATATCTGGTTTAACTGGTAAGCACTCTGAAGTGGTCTAAGGTGAAAAAAGCCTCTATTGTTCTTATAATCCCTTTGAAAGTGAGCTGCTTAAGTGGCTGACCACTTAAATTAAATTGAACCTTTGTTCATTTTTTTTAAAACTATGTATGAAATTTATTTAATATGTCACTTCACAATCTTTAATTTAAAAAAAAAAAAATGAAAATCACTCATTGAGAAGGATATTTGTGAACTTACTCGGATAGTTAAGCTGCCCTAATTCCTTCATTTCCTGTATCTCACAGAGCCATTATTGTTCAAAGCAAGCATACTGTTCCACTTCTTTTTTTTTTATCCTTCTTTCCTTGTAGATATTACAAGATTTGATATAAATTTGTTATTAAGTTTTACTTCTACTCATCTTTAACGAAACTTAAATTACGTTCAATGAGACGTAATACATTTCCTGCTTTAATGGACTTTAATTTCCTAATAAGTATTATAATATTTATTGATTTTTCTTCTGAGCTTGACCTTGTTGAAAAGATGTTTTTTGCTTGCTGAGGTTTCGCACATCCTATGATGGCCATCATGACATGCAAAAGTGTGGCAAATAACATCTTTTCGACATGTTCAAGCCCGGAAGAATAATCAGTGGATACTTCTGGACTGTGGAAGATTACGTGAACAATTATTATAACTTTCATATTTTATCAATTTATTACTGACATATATTAAAATTATTTTATATAATGTTAAAAGTAATCAAAGTTTTATCTATTTATTATGCAAATAGTATTTAAATTAAAAGTCTAAGGACATTTTTTCATTAATTTTATGGCATGTATTTTTGTGAAATAATAACTTCAGAATAAAAATTGACATTTTTTTTTTTCTAGGAGAATTTACTAATGCTATAGAAACACTTGTTACTGCAATTTCTTTGATTAAGCAATCAAAAGCAGCCAATGATGATAGGTGCAAAATACTTATATCTGCTCTTCAAGATACTCTACATGGAATTGAATCCAAGAGTTTTGGGGCAATTCGGCGAGGTATGTCTTGTATTATTGTTTACATCTCTTTTGTTCCTGATAGATGCAACAATACGAATTAAATACCTTAACTACTTTTCTTTTTTAATAAATAGATTGAGNCCTTTCAATCCAAAACTCTCAGAATTACCGCAAATCCTCCCTTCATCACTATTTTAATTTTTCTTTTGTTCAGGAACTAATTTCCTCCCGCTTCATCTTTTACCACAGTAAAGTCCTATTCCACCCTAATCCACTAGCACAGACCCTGTCTTCCAACTCCAACCCCTACAACCCTCCCCGTCGACTCAAACGAAGATGGCCCCGTAACCTCCTGGTTTGACATATACACGTAGTTTCTATTTAATTTGAGAGAGATGTCATTGGTCACCTTCTCTCCTCATGTGATTGTCATTAAATTTTATATTATGATGAACAAAATATAATATATGAATGTTATATTTTATTTTGTTCTTCATCAAGTTACATAATGCATTTACATTAAAAGAAATCTAATAATAATAGTTTAAAAAAAAATTTAATAAAAAATTGACTAATTGATATTCTTTTTTTATACGCTTTTTCTTTTATTTGCATTCTTACAATGACATAGAGATTACTGTAGCCAAAAACTCAATGATATACAAAGAAATTGGGTTATACTAAGGAAGTGGGTTAGTGAATTAATGTAATGACCTTTATCTGCAAATAATGACAGCACTAATTTTCAAACACTCAATCACATCGTAAAGAAGACCCAAATAGTTCATCCAAAGGACCCCACAAGTCAAAAAAAGTTGTACAAACACGCAATAAAATACATTTTGAAAGAGATGAGCCTACAGTTATGGACTATTAATAGACTGTTACGTATAACCGGTTCCACCAAACGGACACACTTATTCCCAGACCACAAAGCAGCAATCAAAAAAATAGAGTCATAAATTTTATCCGGAGTCTCGGGTCCCCCCCCCCTCTAACCTACAAGATCCTGGCTCACCCTCGTGGAGTCCCGTCTTTTTTTTTTTCCTTCCTCTATCTCTACTACTTCCTTTATTTTATTTTTATTTTATCTTTTTACATTTTTTTTTCTTGGTGTATATATATATATACTTCTTTGAAAGGTAGTTGGAGCATTAACAGTTCGTAAACTACGCCGGCATCATCCTGCACGTCTACTGCCTTCCGACCACCTCATAAAATACTCCTTAGCTGCTGGGATTAATTTCTTCAGTCATTAAGTGGATTTTTTAACGTTTGTCCTGTTATCTTTATGTTATTTCTTATGATCCTCAACCCCTATCTTTTGCATTTCTATCCCTCTCTCTTCTTCTCGTGAGCGCGCTTCTCCCTTCAGGCGTAATTTATTGACAGTAGCTAGACTAATAGGCATCACAATGTTTTACGAGTATTTAGATTTATGTGCGTATGTAAATGTTTGGGGATACACCGTGCCTTTTTTTTTTTTGTTGAGGGAATTTGATTTCTGGTTGTTTTAAGAGTGTGTTTTAACAACATTAATTTTCTCAAGAGGGATAAAGAAGTGATATTTAATTCTACAATTAATAGTAAACATATTTTTTACATGTCATTAATAACATATTAGGCGTATTACACAACAAACAAGCAAAAGAAAAATTTAAAAATGCTATAAATCAAAATATTCATTAAATAAATCATGTATCCAGTATTATCTATTTAATGGAATCAATATTGAAATAAATTAAGAATATTTATCATGGAGGAATATAAGTAAGGAGAAGATATATTTCTTAAATATAACATTCATCAATAGAAACTTTAAAAATCCAACTTTTTAAATTCAGAAAATGTAGTTAAATAATGTAATTATGCACAAACACACACTTACATTTTAAGTTTATTTTCATAACTATTTTATCAAATTAAATTGTACTGTGAATTAATATTCTAATATAAATTCCTGAAACCAAATTGACTTGCTTTAAAACCTTAAAAGAATTAATTTTTCTAGGTATTGAATTCTAATTTAGCATTATAATAACATTTATTTTTGAAAAAATAACAAAATTAATTTATTAATAGTTCTTTTAGTTATTGGATTATTATTTTTATTATTATCGGATATTTTTTGGAAATAAAAGCGTTTGCAAAAGTTGAGTTTGCACCCCTCCCATCCAAACAATTTTAAATAGTTCTCTGCTCAGAGCCGTCACAGCTCAAAGTTTATAAGTTGAATAAGGTAATCTCTAAAGTTCGCACATTTATTCCCAAAACGAAGGGCTTTCGAGACTAATGCCTCATCCTCAGTGCTCTAAGTTGGTCGAGGCTAACTCTCTCAGACCTCTGGCTATGTGAACTCTCTCAGAACTCGAGCTGAATATTATTGAATGTAGCCAGAGGTCTGAGCGAGTTCACCTCGACCAACTTAGAGCACTGAGGATGAGGCATTAGTCTCGAAAGCCCTTTGCTTAGAAAATAAAAATATGAACTGTGGAGGTTATTTCACCCACCTTTGATTGGGAACCTCCACAAGCCAACGATTATGTAAAAAGAAAAATAAGATCATTTTGTTCAATATACATAAAATATACCTTATTGTTCTATAACAATGAGCGAAAAATGTAATTTTCTAGCTTTATTGTTCTATAACATTTTTATAAAAGATGCTTAACAGACATAGAACAAATTTCCTCAACTTATTCTAACATTTTTAACATTTTAAAAACCAACAACCCTCCGTCTCAATAAACCTGTCAAAACATTTTTCTCAGTTCCAAAGTCACTTATTCCCAATAATACCCTTCCCTTTTTTTCCTTTGTCCTTTTATTGCCCTCTCTGTAACAGGCCGCTTTCCATTTACACCTTCCGCCTGCCTTGTACCTGCTACCCCCACTCCCCTTTCTTCTTCATAACTCAAAACAAATTCATAATGTTTAGTCATGGAAATGTGAACCTAGGGACAAGACGTCCTCTCTCATCTTCATGATAGGTAGGTGTGGCAAATTACTGCTTTAATGATATTTCAATTGTTTCTTGTCAATTAGTTGTTGGTTTGCATGTTTTTTTCAAATTGGTTCTTTTTTCAATATTGTTTTCATAAACTTTTAATTGTCTTACACAGTTTTCTACTTTCATACTCTTGATATCACATTATATTATAATTCTCTATTATACTAATTTCAAATATTACTGTATTCTCATGACATTGTATTTCTACAGCCCTGAAGATGGCTTACAATGTAAGCCGAAACGTTGGCAGATAATCCTTCATTAAAAAAATACATTTTTTAATTTGTGTTTTTTGGATCTACCTCGACCGAACCCCAACTAAAATCATCTTAGAATGCTTAACATAAGTTATATCATAATAAAAGAAAGCTGATTAAGTGCATCCCCCATCACTCTAACAGTTTTCCAAGAGCTTAAATTTACTCTCCTCTGTTAAAATTTATTATTTTTTTATCTTATCTACAATCATCTTTAATTAAACAATATCCAAACTGGTTAATTTACCTAAAGACAGAGTTTTATTATTATCATTTCTTTATTTTGTGAGTAAAAATGGTTATTTGCTATTTATGGTTGTTGAGTGATTTAAATTCCCCGTCTCGATGTCAACAATCTACGAAACTGTCTCGATGTCTCGAAAACAATTGTCACAAAAACCATTAAACAACTGCGTCAGATGCCACACATGGTAATGAGATGGGGTTTATATGAATATCACGAAAAGAACAGGTAAGCTTCAGAGTGTTTTTGTTAGTAACAGCTCCACGGAAGTAGGTGAACGGTCAAATATACCTCACCTGAAGCTGACTCCATGATTTATTGCCCACAAGGAACAATGCCTTCCACGAGGGGGACCTTCTTTACGAACTGCTAAAAGGGGTGTCTCGAACCAATTATTCCTGGGCTGTAGGGGTGAAGGGGGGAGAGGGCGCGCCGCATGGGGTTAGAGCCTCGTTCCGTATTGTTGTTGTGGGCTATTCGTTACAATCACTTGTAACAATAACACTTATTGTAAGAGTGATTTCCGAAAGAAGAGCAATTGAATAAAATGTACCATGGTTAAATTCTTTCAAGCCTATGCGCATGTGTCATACATGCTCTTATTTTTCTAAAGTAATTCCACGTAGAATATGTTGCATAACATATATGTGATAAATGTGTACATCTATACTTATTGTAAACCCCCACTAATTTTGCTGATTAAAAAGAAATATGTTCATATAATAATATTAACAAATATTAGTATTATACCGAAAAAGTGTTCCTAAATTGTGTGATTTTTTATCGCATTTCTTTCCGATATATATATATATATAGTGTGTGTGTGTGTGTGAATACGTTCTTAAGTTTTGCTGAACGTCCTATTAATATATTTACGTACCATAGTCTAAGATTTTGCCATATAACACATATACACAACTGTTCAACAATAAGTGTATAAATGCGTACTTTTATTAATAGTCAAATTTTATATGAAAGAAAAATTTAAAAAAAAAAATAGGATAAAGAAAACGTGACTTCTAGAATAGGATAAACCCTCTCTCTTAGTAGTTTAACCCCTCTCAACCTAAATGCAATTAATAAAATATTTTACTCGCGCTATTATAGTAAAAGTATATTTCAGTTCGATAACATTTACATAAATTGCCAACAAATTTTCTGCCATTTTGTGAGTTGGTTATGGTAAAATGTCATGGCTACACTGTATCTTAAACAATTAATGAGAGGAAATAGAATAAAAAAATCTATCTGTCCTAACCCGGACTCGAACCTGGATCTCCTTCTTGCCGGGCCGGTAAGCTATCCATTGCACCACCGGGACAAGAACTGTCTCTAAGAATTTATAATTTTAACAAATTCCAGTAATTTGGGCTTCTAGAGCCACACTTAGTACCAATATTAATTTTATAATTCTTTCATTGTAAAAATCTATTGTGTAAATTATAAAATCTATAGTAACTATTGTGATATCAATAGTTATCATATCACCTTATTAATATGTTAATGGATTTATAATAAATTTTGTAGTTATTTAACAACAAGAATACATAATGTAATTTTTTTCCGTGTAATTTGTACATTTGGAAATTTAATTCGCTAACTTATTACTATTTTAGTCTTTATTAATTTAATAAAAAAACACTTTTTTTTTTATGTCTGACCTTATATATATTTTTTTTTTTAATTATTTATATTTTAAATTTATTTTATT
>KZ808570.1:158701-170656 GCA_000696205.2 Oncopeltus fasciatus | reverse complement strand
AGAGAGACCGAGAGAGGAGCAATATTTAAACAGTTACATTTTTGTTGTAACTAGCGTTAAAAAAGTGTAAGAAATAAAATAGGTGTAAAATTAAATTTTATAACATTTATATTTTGAAGCATTTTTTAATGAATAGCATATTAAGGAAGATAATAAGAATGTAAATTCGAGTGTTGTATTGGCCTTCTTAGTTTAATAATATAGAATCTATTTTTGGTTAAAATTAATTGATGCTGAGGGGATTTATTAGAAGACAAAAATGTATTATATTGATTCTAATATTTATGATACATAATATTTTTATGAAAATTACTTATTAAGGAAGATATTTAACAATGGTTAACCGATTTCTTTCCTTCACAGCTAGATTCAGTGGTCATTCCACTTTTGGATATTATTCACTCCAGTTTATGAGATGTAATTCGTCATCTTCTGTTATAAATGTCAATCTTTAATGAAATATCTGCTTTAAGGACTTCTTTCAAAAGATCCTGCTACATTTTCAGTGCACCGCAATAACTCTTATCACAAGTGAGCCACAAGAGGCTGATAGATAGCTCCTTGGCCTCACTACCCCTTGACCCTCCGCGAACCCCCGAACTCACCCCCCGCACCACAACATCTCCTGGGGGCTGTCGTAATGTTATTTATGCGGCGGCGGCGTTCTCCTGCTTGAATCAAGACTAACTGCTCTCGTTAGCTCCTCTCCTCCTTCTGGGGATTATCATCGCCGAAGTCTTCTGCCGGCTCCTGGAGGTAGGTACGCACTCACACGCGTCCTGGGATTTATACTTTATTCAAAGAGCCGGAGGGAGGAGCGTTGACTTATCTCCTGCCCCCGGCAACCACCCCACAAGACTGTCGGAAAAAGCTTGTTTTATGGGGGCTGGTCGCGGCCTGCGAAGGGTCGATCTCACTTCTTCCTAGTGAGATTTCCTCTCTCACTTCTTCTAGGAGAACCACCAGCCATAAATATTTGTTTCGTCATAAAACATATAACCTAATAAGACATTTCCAGCTCTATAATATACACAAATAAGGACAAAACGAGAGACTTCCACTACCAAGGTTTTAAAAAAAATTATGATTTGATTATTAATTTTTTTGCCACAATGAAAGCTGCATTATTCTATTTCAGGAAATATTTTAATTTTAAAATTTATGTTCTATGGTGTTTTCATGAAAAATTATTTTTAAGTAATTCATAAGAGAGTAGCTAATGGTATCCGTTCGGGTCTCGTAATCCTGGTGCAGCGGGATCAAATCCCTCCAACGAGTATTATATAATAGTTTGTCCAGGACCATACATGTTTAGAATGGGACGGCAACCTGTAAAAAGATGCTCGCTCGCAAAGTGGCCAATAAAAGAAAAATAATATCGAATAAGAACCTGCATGTGTTGATCACCTCCATCCCTTTTAGCCTTGAGACAGATGTTAACTTTTTGCATTTATCATTTTTTTCTCTTTGGTAAAAGAACAATTAGTCACTAATTGTTAATAATAACAACTTTTAATGAATCTTGAAAAACATACTTAACTTTGCATCTTTGTAATTTTTTTTCAAGGTGAATACTCGTTTTTTAAGACGTCATGAAATTCAGAGAATCGATCTTTGGGATAGAATATTAAAAATATGTTCTTTTTTCTTTGTAAATAATACCAAACTTATAATTTATATATTAAGGTATATGATGATTTATTTATATAATAATAAATAATCCATATTCGTTCAATACAACCTGGGCATTTCCTAAGTTGTGAGGGAACTATCCGTGTGACCAAGTTAAAGATCGGCTCCCCACAAAACCAAACCAAATCCTGCGTCTAACTGGAGACTAATCTTTCCATTTAGTCGACACATTTACACGGGATCTGGAATATTTCTAGAGAAGAGAGGCTTAGATTGTACTGAGATATCTTTGCTAAATTTACCGCTTCAGTAATATAATATAAGATTTGGTGTAATACCACTGGGAAGAAGACTCAGAGNAGATGAATCATACAAAATATTACTTTTTCATTAATGATTTTATTCGTAAACAAAACAATATTCGGATTCTTCTAATCTATGAAGATCCTATTATATAAATATTTATTTATATAAATGGACGTAGGAGGGACTAGTCTACTCGTAGGAGAGCTACCCACTCGCATAACTAAATGTGTCTATGAAGTATGTATACACAGACAGTGATCTGCCGAAAGGTACATAAGTAAACGCATTAAAACTCATTTATTGTATAATTAATTATTATATAAATTTATGAGTTAACTATTTTATTAGTGATATTAAAGTAAAATGTTTTTAAGGGTGAGATAATTTTGAGTGTTTTGACTCCACATTGTCCGTTCCTGAGATAAAAATACAAAATAAAAAAGGGGAGAATAAAACCACCTGCGTTACACGCAACCGTTACATAAATGGAAGAGCCTTCGGAGGAGAGCAGCAGCAACTCGATATAAAATTAACTCGGGGAAAAATAAATTAATGTAGTGAGTAAGTTGGCTCGAAACGGAAAGGAAAAAAGAAAAAGAAAAAAAAGAAGTCTCTCAAACAGCGCTCTGGGTAAAGAAAAAAATATTAATGAACCAGAATGGAGGTTATATCCTTATTTATCATCGGCTCAGTTTGAAAAGTTCATTGGCCAAGTAACCTCTCAGTTGGTGCACGAATCTACGCATGCGCGCCTAAATTCTAAACCCCAGCCGTTGATAAATAGAAGTAGGTCCTAGTATGCTCTTCCAGATTTTAGCGAATTTCTTTAATTTTCGCTTGAACATGATATTTTGACAAATGAAAATTCTTTCAGAAATATATATATATTCAGATATATATTAATTATCTAATTATTTTTACAAACTCTAATAACATAAAACAATAAATGCAACTCAACAAACTGTGGAAGTCCAAGTTTGTAGAAACAGCATCTCGCTAGTGTTTCTGAAACTGGCTTTATCTAAGGTAAGATAATTTAAGTATTCAAGGTATTTTAAGGTCATAATCGCTACGGACTGTATATATAGGAATTGTTTAAAAGACAACTTAGCCTTTTTTTTTTTTTTAATTTATACTTCAGCCATAAACGAGCTATAAATATAAGAATAATCAATAGTCCTGGTTATTTACTATATAGTCAACTTATTTCCGGAAAAAAATGTAATTAAAGATACTGAAAATCTCTGAATACAAAATTACAGCAGAAAGAAGGTTGCAATAAGGTTATCGACGAGGTCCAATTGTCTTAAATGCTGATGGATTTATGTTGAGCTCCCATTGAAGCAGGATTGACTTTATGATTGCACCATTTGCAAGCAATTAAATAATAACTCATTTGCATAATTATTAAGTTTTACAAAGGAATAATGTTTCGGAAGGAATAGTGAATTGCAGATAAATAAACATGCTACTAAAAGTAATGATTATATTTTTTTTTTCAATATTTCATATGAATAAATATTTAACTTTTAGCACAATAAATATTAATTGATTGCTAAGAGTTTTCAGGATCCAGGACCTTAGTTATCAGAGGTCACTCATCATCAATCAGCACACATTGGATAAGAGTTCATCATAATCAGTCAAGTTTTCACATCTNAAAAAAAAAATGTTATTCTTCATAGATCTTTATTACAGGAAGTAGTTTTCTAATTGTTCCAAATTAAATAAATAAATAAAAATATTTATGTCTTATATCAGGCCCAAAATCCCCTTAAAGGATGGCGGTATTTAATTATAAACAAGAAGATAAATTAATTAATCTTAGAAGAGATATTTTGTCCCTAAAAATGTATTAATATTACTGCATTGGGATGTATTTTTAATTTAAAAAATATACACTTATTTAAGAATTATTTCAGCCAGGATAGATTTTTTATTTAACTGTGAACGTAGAATTTTAGAAATAAAATAGTTCGGATTATACAAATAACATAAATTATAAAAATGACTTTAAGCTAATGTATTTATGGTTGGAAATACATTAGCTAAGAGTCATTAAATAATTAAAGTCAGATCTATAAGCTGAGAATATTGATAATAGGTTGTTTATCAATGAAATGGTTTTTTTTTCCTTAAGTAACTTAAAGGAATCATGTGGACTCATATTTTACAGTCAAAATAACAAACACTGATCTAATGATTTATATTAGTAAACTGTAACAAAAAGCTTTAAATATTGTAATTTTAAGTTTTTGATTGGTAAAATTCATGCTATAAACTCATTTTTTCTGATTTAGAAAAATTTCGCAGTACACAAAAAAAATATAGTAAGAAGATAAGACACCCATGCGAATTACACAACACTTAAATGCATGTATTTAAAATACGATTTATATTACATTAGGAAGGAATTTTTTTTTTTTTTTGTTTCTTCTTGGGCAATTCTAATAGTTTACCTCGCCTCAGAACTGGGTGAAACTACACATAAATCCATGATCAGTCAGTAGAACGGGAATTGCATGAAACCCGGAATTCTGAATTCATAGTCTTTCCTGAAACGATTAGGGTCAGGTACGTCTAACGAGTTTGTAATTGCGCCAGCTCATACCATTCTTCCTCTAGTGAAAGTGCAGGCGACACTTACGACAGATGCTGCAGAGTCACTATCATGTCCGCGGAATATTTGAGGAATAGTAATGTCGGCTGAACTGAAATGGAGATAAACATTTAAAAAAAAAAGAAAAAAATTCAAAACGAAAAATATGTCACTCAAGTTAACCTATGGAAGGAAATACAATATTTGTACATGATTTCTCTCTGAATAACGAATATGGATGGGGGAGAAAATGAAATTTCAAAATCTTAAACAATAATACCTTTTTTAAATGATGAATGTAGTACAATTGTCAGAAATAATGGTAACTTCAGGGATCAATAGTCGATTTTCAGTCAGAAAGAGTTGCTAGGTTATAAATTACTAGGTTAGTTATTGCTAGGTTGACGAGTTAAATTACAAGTAGGCTTATAGGTATATTAATTGCTAGGTTGCTAGATAGAGGTTTGGACGAAAAAATAATTATAATTTATTCTTTAATGCCGAAGTTTCGGCTTCCTATCCTGAAGATGGTTAGCTAGCATTGCAAGTCGAAATATTTTTTTTTTTTTTCTTAATTCTTATTTAACCGGAACTCAACTACGTGCTTAGCAATCTCCTTCTTTTTTCCTTCTTTATAAATATCTGCAATGTTTAAAAAAAAATTATATAATATTTGCTATTTTAGCTAAGGGAGAGCAAAATTTCATATATTAATTTATTTTTTTATTATTAGCGTTGCAAAAATAATGTATGAAATAAAATAGGTGTAAANGTGTCTTAGGAAATGAAAGAGCTCATTTTCTTGGTAGAACGGGACAATTCATGCCACTAATGTGTGGGATTCCTTCAGTTACTGCCAATAGAGAAGAAGGTAACATATAGATCAATGGATATACATCCCTGAAAAAGAGTTAAAGCACAAATCAAATTTCTAAGGATACCTGATAAAGGCAGAAACAAAGGTTTTCTTAAATTGATTAATGTTAGCTTGAAAGCGACAAAACCATATCCAATTGAAAAAGCACTTACTTCATATGGGTTCGGCCATATCTAGAAAATATGTCGCTGCAGCAGGAAAATGCATTGGAGCGACTATTATGCAAATGTTTTAATGCTTGCTCAGGCAAACAAAGTTACTGAATTTATTCTAAGATGATTTTAGTTGGGGTTCGGTCAAGGTAGATCCAAAAAACACAAATTTAAAAAATACATTTTTTAAATTTGTGTTTTTTGGATCTACCTCGACCGAACCCCAACTAAAATCATCTTAGAATAAATTCAGTAACTTTGTTTGCCTGAGCAAGCATTAAAACATTTGCATAATAGTCGCTCCAATGCATTTTCCTGCTGCAGCGACATATTTTCTAGATATGGCCGAACCCATATGAAGTAAGTGCTTTTTCAATTGGATATGGTTTTGACGCTTTCAAGCTAACATTAATCAATTTAAGAAAACCTTTGTTTCTGCCTTTATCAGGTATCCTTAGAAATTTGATTTGTGCTTTAACTCTTTTTCAGGGATGTATATCCATTGATCTATATGTTACCTTCTTGTCTATTGGCAGTAACTGAAGGAATCCCACACATTAGTGGCATGAATTGTCCCGTTCTGCCAAGAAAATGAGCTCTTTCATTTCCTAAGACACCAGAATGCCCCGGTACTCACGATGTTGATACGGTTCTGTTCCATTAGTCGTTTAATAGATCTGATGAACACCTGAAATGTTTTGGTTTATGGCTCTCAGGTCCTCGCAATCTGATAGTGATTGGTTTCTGTTAATTAATAGACAGCAGCGTGATATTAATGTTCATTGTAGCACTGCGAAGGTTACCTTGCTTCTAAATGCTTCTGACTTCACCATTATGGCGAAACATTTCGCCTGAAAGAAAGTGATATATGTCAAGAGTGAAATAAGAATACATTTTTATTTTGGCGCATGCGCCTGTTCCACTCCAAATTCTTCCTGTATCTAAGAGTCATCTGTATAAAAATACAAATATATTATTATCTAATGCCTTCATTTTCCATAAATTAACGTTTTTCAACCATCAATTACATGGTCTAGGATCATCTGATTTCTAATAAAAATATAGATAGGAGAAAATATCTTAACAGCAAGGAGAATAAACATTCAGTGCCTACTTGTTTTTTCGATGATACTTTTGTTGATAATTATTTATCGTTTAGAATATCCACGGGTAGAAGTTATTATACAATACAAAGTATTGCTCAAAAAATTTATGAGAATAGTAAAGGTCTCTTGGTAATAAATTTGCAATTCAATATTTCTTTAGAATTATAAGTAACAACCTTAATAATGTAATAAATTATATTCATGTAATTGAATTTTCAACTTTGAGTTTAAATGATTCCCCATTATCTTGGTTTGCTGCACTAAATACTTTTTATTTATATTGAAAATTCACTAAATGAGTCTTTGTACTTACTTAGGGCAGCTAAAACTTGTATACAGGTATTCTCTTACGTCCTGAAAATTTAAAATTTTGTTATAAAGATCACGAATTCACACAATTTATTGTCATCATTTTATACAATATACTTAATACTGTCTTGGGGAATCCTAAACTCGAAGATTCGTTAAAAGGAAGGACTTCCTAGTAGAAAGAGTCCTGGTGAAAGAGTCCTGGTGAAAGAGTCCTGGGCGTGTCCTGGCTGAGGATTTATGTTGATCCCCAGACCCGCCCACTCCCTCCAGGAACTTCACCGCTCCTGCGCTAGAGTGCGCCTCCTACCATTCAAGTCCGCTAACCCCGAAATGTCTCTGTTCAGGGGGGGCCCGAGCGAATTTCCTATGCCGGTCATATGACAGCTCTTTAGGCCTGTCACAGGAAAATAATGAGTCGAGTATATGCATTTGCAATGGCACTTTATATATGAGTGCAGCTTTCATAAACATGTGTATATTAGGTTATCCGAGAGAAAATAATATATTCTTGTCTTAGGGGATAGGTGAACAGAGGATGACATTTAATAGGGGTTTGTGTTGTAATTCTTTTAGTCGGTATAAATATATAATGTATTTGAGTTAATATGTAATACAATCAAAACAATTATTTACTGCTTGGGTTTTATGAAAATTGTATTCAAATATAATACCATCAAGAGGTTGACTATGTGTTTCTTTTAACAATATTTAATTCTTTCAGTTAATAACAATAGATAGATACATTAGTTTTTAATTAATGAACAATTATTTTTTTAATTACTTACATTAATTTTGGTTTAATATTAATGCGTTATTTGTTATGTTTTCCCGTGGTATACTTAATGCAAGGCAATAAAAAGTGAAAATAAAAATGCGATACGCATACTTTGCATAAAAAAAGTGGATTATAAATCAGTTAAAATAGATAAACATAATGCACTGTGAGTGTAAGTAATCATTATTATATAAGATCTTTTCTTCGTTAAGAACTATTGCAAAGTATAAATGTATGCAAATTTATTCAGCTCATTAATGGGGGATTCTGAATAAATGAATTCCATGACAGATCTTTTGTTGAAAAAGAGTCATTAACACCCATCATTATTCCTCTACTATCGCATGAATAATTGCTGTTTGCATACACGAATCGTTTCACATATCCTAGTAACCGTAAAGAACTCTACTTCTTTGTTTAAGCCTAAATAATAATGGTATTAAGATATNTGGCAATTTGCAGCTGAATCCTGCCTCTAAAAATGACATAAGCTATAAGATTCACGAAAGATAGCACTCCTGATTCACGAAAATTTGGCAATAGTGGCAGTAAGCGTTATCACAAGCAACCTATTGTCTAAAATAAGCGAAAGCGCTTTTAGAGTGCACTGATAGAATATTTTTTTTTTTTATTATGAAAATAGTACAGTGACAGATCAAGATGGGAAGGCGATATTTATCAGTCCTGTCCGTGGACAAAAAATGTTAAGGGTGTGTTTATGCGCGGTCCACTGCACACTGAAGAAGGCGTATGGCCAGCACACCGTTCTGGCTGCCCGGTCAGTTCCCCATTTAATGAATAATGGTACCCAATTAGTGCTGGGTGTTCCCAGGATCACACCAGGGATCCTCTTAGTCATTAAGAAAAGAAGCACAGAAAGAAAAAAAAAACTGTGTACTTGTGAGGATCGCACCTGAGACCTTAGTACTAAATATTAGCCACCGAGATCCTACATTTATCAGACAATGAATACATAATTTACAGATACATGTAGACCAATGTAAGACATCTATGGCCAATAATGGTCTAGTCAAGGTGTAAAATGGTCTGTTTTAAGCACAGCTGTCTACCATGGTTGATCCCAACGAGAGCCCCTAGGTTTTTTTTAAGGATGATAAAAAATACATTACTATGTCTTCCTTCTAGGGGGTGTTAATTCCCCACACCAAGAAAACGAGTTGTCAAACCCTCATAGGTTCGTATTCTAATTGGATCGGTGCCGAGAAAATACACATGACTTTTGGACGCTTCCTGCCAGTAAAAGTACACCTCAGACAAAATGCATACACTTATTGTTGGTCCCTTATTTATGTTCTTAAAGAATGTTGACCAACACATAATCAAAACGCAACAACAAAATCAAAAAAGTTATCAAAACTTTAACGAAATCATGACTCTCTCATCATCCCATTTGCCTTGACAAAGGCCTGAAATTTAAGCCGAAAAGTTGGCGAAAATAAAAAATTTTTTTGTTCACAAATCATTTCTAATTTCCAGTTCCCAAGAACGAATCCCTGACTAACCTCTCCTTATTTTTTTCTCTCTCTGGCACAAAGCTAGGTAAGCTAAATAGATTTTCCAAGATGGTCATACATAAGATTTAATATAACTTATTTGATCTAACAAGTAGGAGTATCCAATGCTTTTAATGGTCAGATCGCTAAGGCTGTCTGTGTAATTTCGGAAGGGACGAGTGGTAGATGAACTCTTAACTTCGTTACAAACTTAAATAACAGAAAGGAACACTTGGTAAAGTATTAACAATCATCCTTGTTATATTCTTAAATATTAATAAGCGTTTTTTTTAAATCGTTTAGAACATAAACTTTAAGATATTAAATTACACACATATTACATTGTTTTGTAACATCAAATANTCATTGTTATTTTCCAATGCCCATGTCCAAATATAATGTATTGAAAATTTAAATTTCACTATTGGTCTCCCAGCTGATTTTAAAATCATTTTCGTTTTTAGAAAACTGACAGCTGGAAAATTTAAATTCTCAGCTAATGAGTAGTGTAAAGATAGATTTATGGTATATGTATGCATTTAAAATATGATAAAATTTGATCCCATTGGCGTAATGGGGAAATATCTATCGCTCCACATAAAGAATGTTGAGACTATTTTTTTTTTCTTTTTTTATTTTAAATAGACAGGAGTACCAGCATGTTACAAAAAATGTATTAACTTAAAGATTTGGATTTATTAAGGATTAAGGATACATCCTGTATCTGTTTTCTCTGGAAGATTAACTCTGAAAAACTCTGAAAATGAAGTGATTCATATGTTTCAAGGACCTAGATTAGTTGAAATGAAATTTAAAACAGGTGTTCGGGGACTGGAGAAGATTAGTTAAGAAGAACTAATGGGAATATATATATATATATATTGGTTAGAAAACGTTTCTTGTAGAATCATTTTGTAATATTTGTGTTATTTTGGGACGTAAGAGAGGAGCCGACACGACTATTTGAAAGGCTGTAGATCAAAATGTTACTTAACCTAACTTTCAAAACTTAATAACGAAATTCCCTTCGAATTTGGTAATTTGCAGCTGAATCCTGCCTCTAAAAATGACATAAGCTATAAGATTCACGAAAGATAGCACTCCTGATTCACGAAAATTTGGCAATAGTGGCAGTAAGCGTTATCACAAGCAACCTATTGTCTAAAATAAGCGAAAGCGCTTTTAGAGTGCACTGATAGAATATTTTTTTTTTTTATTATGAAAATAGTACAGTGACAGATCAAGATGGGAAGGCGATATTTATCAGTCCTGTCCGTGGACAAAAAATGTTAAGGATGTGTTTATGCGCGGTCCACTGCACACTGAAGAAGGCGTATGGCCAGCACACCGTTCTGGCTGCCCGGTCAGTTCCCCATTTAATGAATAATGGTACCCAATTAGTGCTGGGTGTTCCCAGGATCACACCAGGGATCCTCTTAGTCATTAAGAAAAGAAGCACAGAAAGAAAAAAAAAACTGTGTATTTGTGAGGATCGCACCTGAGACCTTAGTACTAAATATTAGCCACCGAGATCCTACATTTATCAGACAATGAATACATAATTTACAGATACATGTAGATCAATGTAAGACATCTATGGCCAATAATGGTCTAGTCAAGGTGTAAAATGGTCTGTTTTAAGCACAGCTGTCTACCATGGTTGATCCTAACGAGAGCCCCTAGGTTTTTTTTAAGGATGATAAAAAATACATTACTATGTCTTCCTTCTAGGGGGTGTTAATTCCCCACACCAAGAAAACGAGTTGTCAACCCCTCTTAGGTTCGTATTCTAATTGGATCGGTGCCGAGAAAATACACATGACTTTTGGACGCTTCCTGCCAGTAAAAGTACACCTCAGACAAAATACATACACTTATTGTTGGTCCCTTATTTATGTTCTTAAAGAATGTTGACCAACACATAATCAAAACGCAACAACAAAATCAAAAAAGTTATCAAAACTTTAACGAAATCATGACTCTCTCATCATCCCATTTGCCTTGACAAAGGCCTGAAATTTAAGCCGAAACGTTGGCGAAAATAAAACAATTTTTTGTTCAAAAATCATTTCTAATTTTCAGTTCCCAAGATCGAATCCCAGACTAACCTCTCCTTATTTTTTTTCTCTCTCTGGCATGCAAGAGCTAGGTAAACTAAATAGATTTCCCATATTACATTCAAGATGGTCATACATAAGATTTAATATAACTTATTTGATCTAACAATTAAGATAATTCAATTATTTTAAATGTCAGATCGCTAAGGCGGCCTGTGGAATATTCGGAAGGTAAGAGTGGTACATGAACTCTAACTTCGTCGTTACAAACTTAAATAACAGAAAGGAACACTCGGAAAAGTATTAACAATCATCCTAGTTATATTCTTAAATATTAATAAGCGTTTTTGTATAAAACATTTTAGAACATATACTTTAAGAAATTAAATTACACACATATTACATTGTTTTGTAACATCAAATATATAATATAAGGAAGATATTACGTCTAAAAATTTTGATTTTCCTTAAACCCTTAACCGGCCCCATTTCTGTAAAGAAATAAATATATTTAACAGTAGAAAATAGAAAAAAAAACTGAATTCCGCCAAAGATATCCTTAATATGATTTTTCGACAAAATGTTTTTGAATTTATATATTTAATTAATTACATAATAATTAATA
>KZ808570.1:138682-154109 GCA_000696205.2 Oncopeltus fasciatus | reverse complement strand
TATATTTTATACAAGTAATATGCACAATGATAAATGAGATGTATCCGTTCATACAACTAATCATACTTTCAACAGAATTCATAAAAAAAATTTTCATAAATGTGTATTTCTTTTTCGATGAATTTAAACATACATAAACCAAATATACATTTTACCAATAATATTTCAAATTTTTTATTTATTTAGAAATTTCAGCGTGCATCTTGCAATGTGCTCTCAAAGTATAAATATACATTTAATAAAAAAATATGTTGATGAATCTATTGAAAATAAAAGTGTGCGTATGAACTTATTTTGAAGAAAAGGGCACAAAAAATGATTTAAATATCTTAGAAAAGGTAGGAAGAAGAGTGACGTAAGAAGCGGGTTATGAATGAAGAATGAGAATCTACTTCTTTAAAAGGGGAGACCACACAACCTCTTAGGAACGAGGCTAGCGGCGTGTTAACCTGTACGCCAAACATGCATAAATCCCGAACGTTCTTCTTCCTAGGTGCTGGCTTCTGCATTCAATTTGCCCTTTAAGTACAAGCCAGGAGCCGAGGTATCAGAAGATGGAGAAACAAAAATAAATAAAATAGGAGGAGAAGTTGGAATTAAAGAGAATTATGAAACGCCGTCTTCTCGCGGATGTGAACCGTTAGTATATGTGCACACACAGACACACACACCTTTACATATATAAAATATATATGGGGTATCGGGTTTTTGAAGATTTCACCCGTAGTTGGGAAAGAAGGGGGGGGGGGCTGCCCCCACATGGGAAATTTATAGTGCTGCTAACTGCTCGACTGCCCACACATGGGAGTCACCCTTGGATTCAGCCTTCGTATCAATCTGACGGGAATTAATATAATTCCTGTACTCGGTGTGTTTGCTTGCGTAAGTACGTGTGTGCGTCTCTCTCTCTCTCTCACTCTCTCTCTATTTCTCTCTCCTTACCCCTCACTCAACCCCGCTCTCTCTCTCCCTCTTTGAGTGTGTGAAGAGATCCTGACTCAACTCGCTCTGAAATTTTCTGAATTACATTCAATTAGTATCCCATAAAATATGTTACATATGGATCATCAATCTAAATTTACAATTAATGATTAAAAAAAATTCCGGTACGCAGAAGCCGTGTTCTACAAGCAGATTTTCATTAAATGGGATATAAATAAGAGTCAATGACTGCTTTTATGATAAATGAGATGTATAAGACAAATATATAATTTGTAAATGAAGACAATGTTTGGATAAGGAATGATTAATAAGCTTTGTTTTAGATTAGGCGGGGTGAAGGAGTAAAGGAAAGGAAATTGATATCATATTTATTTTGGTAAATTTCTTCCTTAATAAGCGTTTTTCTAAAAATTTTATAGAACATAAATTTAGGAGAATTAAATGTTACGGAACGTAAATTTTACAAAATTTAATTTTACACCTGTTTATGTTCTTTTATGTCCAGTTTCTTACCTACCGTTGGATGTGTTCGTTAACAGCTAGTCTTTCAAGGACAAGGGAGGGTTAAAAGAGAGATCAAAATTTATAATCGTAATTTCTTGATTATAATATGAGATGCGAAAAAATTTATAGAATATAATTTCTTTAAAGTAAAGCTTTTTGTACATTTATATTCTATNTGCCCAGTCGCCACCTAAATTTAGCCCCCCCAGGACAGGGCACTTGACAAGTGTATTGCCCAGAATGTTCTAATAACCGATCTGGGTTGTATTTATTAAAATATAAAAACCACATTCCGTATTTAGGCTTTTTATTTAAAATTTTGAATAAATTCATTTTTGCTAAATCATTTATATTGGAATAGAGTGAGTTCAGAGGAAATCCAAAATTTATTAATATTTTCTTCATAACTGGTGTTAAGAAAAATTTTATTCATCTAGATTGGCGTGAAATTTCATATTCACTTTTGAAAAATGAACCAAAAACCTGACAAATTAGTCAGGGTTTTTGCCTGGATTTAAAAAAAAAAAAAAAAAAAATCCTCCAATATTTGTGGGTAATTATTTTATTTTATTTTGGCAATAATAAAATAATTATGGAGTATTTTATTTTTCTAATCCTGGCCGAAATCCTGACTAATTTCTCCAGCATAATACAGGAAGGCCAAACAACCACCAGCCATGTTACTCATGGTATATTTATAGTTACTATATGCCTCATGAATATATAAAAAATTCATAAAATGGTAGCGCATTCACCCACCCATCAGCAGACATGGCAGAAATAAAAATATGGTAAGCGAATCATCACATTGGAAGAGGAATATTCATTGAACTAAACACCTTATACATTATTCATTCATAGATTGGTGGATACATCCTGAAATATATTTATTTCATAAACAGTATTAACAAAACGATATTTATATTATGACTGGCAGTCATTTTTCTGTATATATGTATTTTATGTAAGCGAGAATGTAGTTGGATTGCATAAGAAATTTCAGACGGGCTAAGCTCTCAGCCCCCTGCCAGTTCACTGGGACATGGGGGGGACGTCCCTTGTCCAAGACTGTTTTATAAACACGGAAAGCCACTCACGAGCGAGAGTCTTACGTCCTTGCCCTGGACACGCTCAGAATCCTGCTCTATTTTCGGCGGAATGGCTTCATTCCTAACTCCCTGAAACACCTTAATCAAAAATAGAGCCATTTCCCTACAGAGTGGAACACACTGTAGAGAATACTATGTGCCGAACATGCTAATTCAGGCCGGCAATTAGTTCATTCAGCACATCATATTTATGGAATGAATTTCAGCAGAATCTATATTTATTATATGAAACGTATGAAAGGCAAATATGCATACTCTAAGATGATTTTAGTTGGGGTTCGGTCAAGGTAGATCCAATAAAAATACAAATTTAAAAAAAAAAGTGTATTTTTTATAAGATTATCTGCCAACGTTTCGGCTTACATNAAAATGTGTATTTTTTAAATTATCTGCTAACATGATTTTCATAACTCAATGCATCATGAAAATGGGATCTTAGTGACACCATGTCCCCTCTTGCCTTCATGCCCTGAAGATGGCTTACAATGTAAGCCAAAACATTGTATTAGTTAATAATTAATTAAATTAAGGTAGATAATTTAAAAAATACACATTTTTAAATTTGTATTTTTTTTTTGGATCTACCTTGAACGAGCCCCAACAAAAACATCTAATAATATATTTTTCAGAGCTTTAGCTGCTCAACATAAAAATAGTAGGATTTTTTTAAACCAATGCTAGAGCACATAAAGAGTGCTTTTTCAGGCTTGCTTGAACTTCCATGTTTCATCACATAAAAAGGAGTTAGTGATGGAGTAAAAGATATGGTGAATGGGCTTGTTGTTAAAGAAGTCACAAATTCATTATAAAACCAAACATATTTTCAGCTTTATCATTTGGATTTATATAATGAAGAAAAGTCCATAACAGGAGTAGCATGAACTAACATATTTGTCGTTTCATTAAGGAAGGACAAAAATAAGAGTACATGTCATATTTAATTTTAAAAACCGAAATGACACATATAGGAAAAGCTGTAGACTGAGAAGGGAGGGAGAGAGGGCTCAATACTCCAAGATAAATGTATATTGTAAGAAAAATATATTTATGAATCAAACACTGTGACTTTAATTTTTCCTTTCTGCATAATTTTTTTTTTTTTGCTTCTAAGATTAAATATTGTAATTTACTATGAATTGTTATGGCAGTATATAAAAAAAATTACAATTTACAATTACACAGTACAATTTCACTGTAACTTTCTCACCATAAAAGAAAAGCATGGCTTCCCATAATTTAATTGACAGCCTACTTTCAAGTTCATTGGACATTTATCTGAAGCATGATATTTATAAATTTAAAAAAAAAAGTTATAATTAAGTAATTGCACAAATAAACAAAAATATATGTCCTCATCAAATACTAAAGTATAAGAAAAAAATTTTTTCTTCTAAGTAAATTTGAAAAATTATTTGCACTCTTTTTAACTGTGTTATTAATTATTGCTCTTAATTTCAATTAAAACAATGCATTTCAAACTAGGACAGTTATATGGTAAAAATAATCTAGCATTATTTCAAAAATGCTTTTTTATGCTGCTTTGATGACAATGAAGCTTGACTTAAATTGTTATAATTAATATTTGCAAACTAAGTCTCCACTTTACCAGATTTATGTTTGATGTGGCCAGCCAAACTCATTAACAATATTTCACTCATAAAAACACTAGCTCACAATAAATTAAAAAAAAAAAATACATTTTATAAACGAATTCCATTATCCAACGTCCGAAATAGTTTGATTATGAGCCAATCTTCTTATCTTCTTCAGGAAAAATACTGAGCTCTCAAGATGAGATCTTTGCCTGTGGGTTTAACCAATAAAAAAATTATAAGAAATTTGAAGTTTTCAATTTGGAAAAAGCTAACCAATATTATAGAAACTTTATTATGTTACTTTTAAGATTTTTTCCCCTCCAATTTAACATTCTACCAATATACAGGTAGTCACTATTCTAAACACCCATGGCAAGTTAGTATTTCTGAGGAAGAGAGGTAGGAAGAACGAGGCCCAAAGAGGTATGAGAGTCTTAAATGGATCCTCCTAGGCAAACCCGGCACCAACTCCTAAGATTTAAATATTAGTACTATTACCATCACTATTTTCCCGGCCGTCATTTAAGAGGAAGCAAAGGTTTTTGACGTTTGAAAACTTGAAATCCAGGATGCCTCAGCTTGGCCTCCACCGATCCTCAGGTTTAAAAATATCGGCGTTCGTAAGAGTGTATCTCTAAGACACTTTCTCTCTCTCTCTCGAACAGGTATAGTCAGTCCATGAGACCGAGGCAATAACTCAGGGCGAGCTGGGCGGGACTCACTAGCGCTCGCCACGGCACATTTGCAGTCAAAGGGACCACAGCTGTCGTCTTTCGGCCGATACATAATATTTATAGTCGGGGGGGTAAACTACTGCACTTTGCCCAGTCGCCACCTAAATTTAGCCCCCCCAGGACAGGGCACTTGACAAGTGTATTGCCCAGAATGTTCTAATAACCGATCTGGGTTGTATTTCACTTCTTGGCACATCGGGGAAAAGTCAGAGGGAGAAAAAATAACGCGTAGGTATACCATATGAAAAACCTAAATTAAAAATGTAATATAAACTATTTATATAAAGAATTTTTCATAATATGCATATTAATATAGGGTGCCCTTGTAGTAGCCACTGCAAGGTGCCAGACTCGCATGCTAAATGAGGGTTTGGATCCAGGTTCCCCCAGTCTTTTTTCTGAACCATTAGTTCCCTAGAGCACCGCTAGAGCCCTGGCGCTTGTATTACAGCGGGAGGCCAGTGTGCCCCTCCCGAGGGAGGACTGGCGCTGCCCTGGGTGTGAAAAATGACAAAAGCCACTCGGTTTGATGAGGGCCGTCAGTCTACAGGTGAGAGTTCATCAAAGGGAGTGAAGCCCCATACACAGGAACCAAAGCGGACACTGTGGAGTTTGGGAGTAGAACTGATCAGTCTGCTTCTGGAAGAACTAGCCGATTTGGGTAAGGCATCTATAGATCTCTGAGGTCTAGCTAAGCACACACAAGTACCATATGGCGCAGTTAAGACCCCAGAGTCTATAAAGTCAACCGAATTTATTTATGTTTATATATATATATANTATAAGAAACCTGTATTTTTACATCATTTTCAAGAACCGGTTGTTAATAATTGAAATACCTGAAAAGAGAGAATGGTTTTGATTTTGAAATATAGTATGTATAGAAATCTTTTTGACACTTTTGAAAAATTCTTGATATCTAGATTATTCTTAAAGTTAAAATCTAAAACTGAAGAACTAATATATATACTTAGACTAACTTTTTGACATTTTGATTCATATACACAAAATTCAATGTTGGAACTTATTTTGGCAAAGAGTTTACACTATGAATGAATTGTTTCTTATCCCATCTACAAATTGATAAAAGCAGATAAAAAGTACTTTAAAATAAAACAACAATAAAAACTGAAATAAATCATAAATTGAAATTGAAATTTAGTAACATTGAAAAGACTAATGACAAAACAGCTTTAAGTGGTTTCTGAAGAAGGAGAATTAACGTAGGGGTGTGAAGTTTTTATCAACTTTTTACATAAACCAGTGTTATAATTATTTTTTAATACAGTTTTAACACTTATTTATTTATTACTGTTTATGGGCGTTCTTAGGTTTTAAAATTCGTGTCGAAATGTAAGTATTATTAAGCTGTTTGATTACCTAATGTGATTTCATTCATGTGTAAATGAAGCCGACCATTTTGATTCACGCATAATCTTATCTTACCTTACCTCATTGAGCCTTACAATTTTAAAATTAATTAAATCACATAACAATCAAATACATATAATAATATTTAATGTATAACTTGACACTAATTAATGTAAAACAAAAAAGAGTAAAAGAGCATTCAATGAAGCAGATCTAAGTTCATTTTTTTAAATTAACGAACAAGTTGTTAAACCATCAAAAATAAGAAAATTAAAATAAGAAAAGTGGGTGTTATAATTTTAATAATTTCATTAAGAAATTTACATAACTCAACCTGTTAGTTAAATTAAATAATTTCATCCAAATTCACTCTCTGGGTCTGGAATTAATTTACTGGAACGAAATTCATTTAAAAAAAGAAAGGCATTATTTTTGCTGTCAAGGAGACGAATGCGCAGGAGCGAACGGAACCCGTTTTGGAGGCGCGAATTCCCTTCATATTAGCAATAATTGTTTATTAATATTACCAAATCTTTTGGGCTATTAATAATGCAATAATAATAATAATAAATTTCAAAAATCCATCAACTGAGTGAAAATTTTCTTTAGTATGTTTAGAGAAATAATGCTTAACCAAACTGTGTTGTCAATTTTGTTATTATATTGTGTTACTGGTCATTATGGAATTAATGACCATTAATCAGGTAGAATCGATAGTGATTTGTTTCACTGATTACAGATTTGTTATCTTCCCGTAGGAAACTCGAGCGAGTGACGTAGTTACTTTAAGGCGACTTATGAAAATAATCAACTGCTCACAACTGACTTTGGAGAAGGAAAAACTATATATATATGTGTGTGTGTGTGTGTGTGTGTGTGTGTGTGTGTGTGTGTGTGTGTGTGTGTATGTGTGTGCACGTCTTTTATAAAGTAGTGGAAAAAGAAGGTCATATTTTGAGTCATTATATTAAGTTTATGAGCTATACAATTTTTTTTTTAAAAGCATACAACATGGAAGATATGTAAATATGTGTAAAGGAAAACAAAAAAGAAAATATCTTGTAATTGTTTTCCCCTCTACCTTTTTAACTTTTTCCCTATCGGCTTGTAAAATCAAATTATTTATAAAACATTTATTTGGTTGTGGTTTATTATCCCACGTAAATTTGAAACAATTAATGAGAGGGAATAGAATAAAAAAATCTATCTGTCCCAGCCAGGAATGGAACCTGGATCTCCTGCTATCCGGGCTGGCGTGCTAAACCATTACACCACCAGGACAAGCTAGATATCTCTGGCTTAGGAGATCCAGGTTCGATTCCTGGCTGGGACAGTTAGATTTTTTTATTCTATTCCCTCTCATTAATTGTTTCAAGTTATTTACTTTCCGTGAGAAGGGTAGTAAATATAAAAAAGATGAAGAATAAGCGGTAGTATATTATTTCAGGGTATATTAATTGTTCACCAACAGCTGGTAATATGGCTGGATAATTTTCAGAATTTTCTGAAAACTTTACTAAAAACGGATTACGTATTCTACGGCGGATATGAGAGAACGTATCCTCGAAATTTGGACGGACGATGTCAATAACGGTCGCTTTTAGAGAGCTGGCACCTGTCGTACTCTAGCACGGTGGCATCTTGCCCAATCATTTCTCCCGGACGTCTTTATTTTAACTTACGAATATGAGGGAATCGATAAAGTGCATGCAATGCCTGCCTGAGGAACTGCGAAGTCTTAAACTGTACCGATCTCTCGTAAGGAAATCAAGCCGTTCACGTTGGCTTAAGTAGTAGTAGTAGTAAATCTACTTCAATCGAAGGGCAATCAACTTCTAGGTTATAACGCCCTTGGCTTAAGTTCTGAAAACTAAAAAACTGAAACTAAAATATTGATCATTTGAAGTTTATATATATAGACACACGCTCCTCTCGATGCAAGGCGAGAAGTCTCCCCAAAAACTTTACTCATTGTAAGTTCATGTCATATCTTTATATTGAGATCAAATTAATTATTTACTCTTGTGCATGTCCGTATTTAATGATACACGGGAAATGTGCATAGTTTATGTAACTTCTGTACTATCCGGAATGTACTTTGTTGCTGATCGGAGAGGACTCATCGGAAGGTGTCCATCGGCTGTCGCGGGGTACAGCTAGCCGGCGAACGCCCGATAAATCAGGACCAGTCGGCTATCCTCCGGGGCCCGAAGAACAGCTATAGCCTCTGCCATCGGAGACTTCCCTGTGGGAGCCCTGTCATTATCGGCCGAGGGAGGGGCGAGCTTGCTGGGCAGCTGCGTACGGCCAGGCTACAGATGGCGCTTCCTATTTAACACCTCCCATCTCCCGGGTCACTGCAGATATCTTCGCCGAGTGTCGATGCTCGCGTAACTCGTCTCATTTCCCTCGGAAGGCACAGAAATTAAAAAAAAAAAATCTTATAATCTTATGTTATATAACCTATTATTTTTTTCCTAATGCAAATAATAGCGAATATATCAAGATTTAAAATTTTGGCTTTCCCCAAAACCCCCTATCCCCTTGACCGATTTAAGCCATTAACGGCAGTTCAATCAGTAAACAAATTTCATCTCATTCAAAATATATATAAAATTGTAAAGAGATACGATGATGTATCATTCGGGTCGTGAAATCCCGTCCAGGGTATTATAAAAGATTTTATCGATAAATAAATTTCTCCTGAGTCATGGATGTTTATAATAGGATAGATACCTGTAGTTAGCCCTTATCCCCATGAACATGTGGTTGAAAGGTAGCCTAACATTTGAAAAAAAAAAACAAAAAAAAAAAACTAGAAATTTTAATGAATTTTATTAATTTTCTTACCAAATTTGCCTGCCGAATTAGCCATTTTATTTATTTCATTGAATAGCATATAAAATTAAATATTTAATTATGTATTGTACAGACAATTAAACATAATTAATTTTTAAAAAAGGATAGCTTTACGAAATCAAAGTTAATTAAACGATCTAGCAAGTACAAAAAAGAAAACGAAAAAAAAAATAGATAAGGTGAGCAGGTTAAAGTTAGATCTGAATAAGCGAGATAGGTAGAAATTGTGAGCTCGCACAGTCATACAAGTTAAATTCTTAAATATATGACTTAATATTTTTTTTTTTCTATACCAGGTCATTTGTCGTCATCAAACTTGTTTCATATCATTACTATTTACGGTAATTCTTCATTAAGGAGAGCACTAGAACACAAATCAATTTTATTTTGTAGCCTTACTTTTTCCGTCTTCTATTCTTCATTCTCTCTCTCTCTCCTCTCATATATATACTGTGTTACTTCTTTCTGTATTCTTTTCTATTTTTTTTTTAGAGAGAGAGAGAGAGAGAGAGAGAGAGAGAGAGAGATATTAGATTAGATTAGTTCTTTATTTTCATAGGATGTACATCCTTTCTTCCTGACAATTTCAGGCTATTTATAATTTACACTTTTTAATCATCATCCATTTCCAAACAAAAAATACAAAAAAACATACAAAAACAAAAAAAAAAAAATTCAAAGTAATAAGATTGAGAGGAGGAAAAAGAGAGAGAGTGAGAGAAGCTTCTGACATGCAGGATAACGAAGATACCAAATCTCATTTTTTGAAAAGTTGTGAGATGGCAGTAAAGTCCTTCCCCTTCTGAACGTTCTGAAAGTGGCAAGGAGAGTAACCCAGAGCGAGAAAATGGAGCTGAGCAACACGAAATCAGTTCCACCATCGCCCTATTAGACGGCCTAATGCCTCTTAACAACCTCTTCCCCTCGCTCCCGGGGTAGGCTCAACCGCAGCTCCACATTGGACAGGGAATCCACGCGAGGGATTCATACCGTATTGTTTCTCTTGGGCAAGTGCGCTTTGGAGGAGAGGGTTACGAACAACTTTTGATTTACCCTGTCATTGTTAGCACAGGTGGGCGTATGCGACTCCTTGACTTCTTACCATTTATTGACAGTTCCATATGTGTCTGATAAAATTGTGACCAGTCCTTATTACGCAGTTTATGACTGGAACTGCCATTTTCTTTCCTTGTAAGCACTACGAAAGAAGTTACTTTTGCCAATGGGTAGAGAGAGTATACAGAACTTTGCACTCTTCAAGTGTGTATTTCAACCTTCGGGACCAATGATCCCAACATGAGAGCTCGTTTCGTGCTTATGAGGAGTTCATTTTAAGAACACGCTAATGTGGGATCTAAATTACTCATAAGAAAAGTGTTAAGTTAATTAAACATTCTTCTCCCTTAATAAATACATATTTTTGTTTCTGTAAGGATTTCAATATTTTTTTCTTTTTTTCTAAGTCTCAATAATCAAGCCAAATTGTCTTTCAGAGCGTGTAAGTAACGAACTACCTAAACATAGCAAATTTCCCAAATAAAACAAATCATATCAATAAATATATGAAAATCTCTCACTAATTCACCAAAGGAGGCTGGTCGGAATAAGAAAACTACCTCAGAGGGAGTGAAAATAAATGATGGGGCACTTAAACCATCGAACAACATCCCCAAATATCACCCCCATTTTTCCCCAAAATAATACAGACTACAATGTTTTTTTTTTGTAAAACTAGTATTATCCAGGGAATAGAAAGTTTTTCAATCTGTTCTTCCTTTATTTTTAACTTATTCTTCAAAGAGAAGTTTTAGAGGAAGAGCTATTGTGGCTATTAACTTTTTCTAAACACCAATGGCCCTGAGGAGACCTTTATTTAACGATGAAAAAGAGAGTCCAAGGAGGGACGCGAACCCGCAGTGATAGGCTGGGATTATTACATAATTCAGCGCCCCCCCCCCCTTTTTTTATTTATTTTAAACGTCATCACTATAGGTTATTTGTAATTTAAGTCTAGATGAAGGGTGAAATAATAAAATAAAAGCTATAGCTTCAACTTCAAGTTCTGGTCGTCCCATAAAATAATTCGATCACAGTAGAATAGACAAATAGACAAATCAATTTTTCTTGAGTAGATCCAGGTCAATGTAGAAAATAAAAAATAAAAGAGAACACAAGGCAAAGTCAATACTGACGAAGTCACCTGATATTACACAACCCATGACAGGAAGGTTATTAGTAGGTTTGTCACTGAGCGAAATACATTTTAGTAAGGATGATAAATAATACAAATAAAAATAAATTTAACTATTGACAATAAAAAAAATAATAAAGTGTGTAATAAAAAAATAAGAAAATGATAAGATTAGTGTATCAGAGGGAAAACCTACTGTACAAAGCCATAACCTCCCTGGCGGGAAGCCTGTCATAACCTGTGTGTCAACAAAAACACGCCCTTATACCGCTATAGTAATGTTTACTAATATTTATAAGTTTTAACAGTTAGTATTACAATTATGAGTTTTGTTTATTTTAAAACAGTTCATGGACTGAAAGATTCATCTTTCCCGATGGTATTGACAAAAATAACACTCTTGGCCGTAAGTCAACCATTCCTGTTCACTGAGGATGTAAGCCTAGGATCCCGCCTGTCTTGGGACAATGAAAACGGGGTCAGAATAAATCATATATATGAATATTCATAATGACAAATTTAAAATGCTTTATCAGGATTATTTCTAACCGGTAGAGTAACAGTTCTTATATGATATTTGAAACGTGTAGAAATATTTATAAAATGAGCGTTTTAGGAAAGGTTTTATATTTCCCAACGACAGTTTTCAATTTAAAAATATATATGGTCGTTTGTATATCCTTTAAGTAAAAAATCTATTACGAAGAATTTTATTTTATTTTTTAAATTTAATTCATTAATTTTTTATTGTGTAAACTAAGCAGATTTCCCGTAATTCATTAGAGGTTAATGAAAATGACTGAGACAATTTTACAAGTTGGAGGATGTATGAGGATAGAACGGCTATGACTGGCTCTAGGCTATCCGGTTATAAGTAACCATCAACATTAACAATTAAACTCCTAAATATAACTTTAATAGGTGATTTTTGTACAAATTATGTGGAATCATCTGGGAAAATAAATTTAGCTTGCATTACGTTCTATAAACGTAAAATAATAATGAAGATATTGACAATTATTCAATTTAATTTTCCTTTGACCCCCTTTCCTCTCTCTCTTATCTGTATGATGCCAAAAATGAATTAATCTAATGTTTGCCATAAAAAGTTTTATACACCCAATTCGTTGCTATATTTTACAATTATAATTAAAAATATTGGATATTTTCTTTATTTTTTCTTCTTTTAAATATTAAAGAATTTAAAAGTAAAAAAAAATATGTATTACAATTATTTAAAAAAAAAAACTTAATGGTAAATATACTGCTTTCCTGCTTTATATACCTTTACTGAGCTACCAGTTTCGATGCTTAAGTACCATCTTCAGAGGCTGGACTAGGAGTACCCCCCATCTCATACTCCTGAGGACACACAAGTGAGGGAGAAGTAGAGTTACCTGATGACCTGAGGAGTATTCTCAAGAGTGTGAGAGGTAGAGGTACTCATAGACTAGCCTGACACTCATAGTAAATGCATATTAAGTAGGAAGACAATACCTTTTCTTCTATCCTGTATAGAAATAATCCTTCTACATCTCCTCTCCATAGTGTATATAATACATATAATGAAATCGAATGAAAAAAATATGTTATTTTTTTAACATTTTAGAATGAAGAAAAATATATTTTATATACTTTCTTTTCTTGTGTAATGCTATTATAAATTTTGAAATCAACTTGTAGTTTTTTCTTTAAGGATAACTTCCCAGGATATAATTCTGTCTCTCTTTCACAGCTATGTTTCACGAGCCTACATACACGAGCATTAATACGCTCACTCTCAGAGATAATTCAATGCACTAACGCCTGCAGCAAGCGTAGTGATAGCGAACCAGCCCCAGAGACATATATAGTTAGGCGTGTGTCAGAGACAGAGCTAGGAGGAGCGTGAAAGGTGGACTCTGGCCCAAGGAGCAATAATGACTTGTCGAGGGGGGGTGCAAGGGGAAATTTACGGCGTGCGACAACCCTTCTGCAGTATATCACTCTCTCCCCTGGGGGTTTGTTTACATTTCAGTGGGTTAGCGGAGTACAAATGAGCGGAGATTAGGGGTGTCTGATTGTTTTATCTATGAATGATATGTGGGACGGGGGGGAGATGTCCTCGCATCCTTACGGTACGAAATTATTTTGCCAATGGCTAACCTGACAATACATAGTGACGCTATGACATTATTATCATGTTATTGAGCATGGAATGATAATGATGTCAAGGCTTTATCATTCATATCATCAATCTTATCAACACTAAGAAGAATGCAAAGTACAAGTTCTCTAAACAAAGTATGTGTTCTGTAAACAACAAATAAAAAAATTATGGCATCTAGATGTCGCTTATCATTTCCAAATTTTTACTTTCTTTTTTAGTTAAAATTTTTTTTTTAAATAATTTTTTGGATGAAGCCGACTTCATCCATCAACTATTTCCTCAAATGCTGATTTTTTTTTATTTATATGAAAAATTGGGGAAATACACAAATATATATAGTCACTGTATGTATAAAATTTTGATGGTCTATGATTTTAGCTCCACTTCACTGAGATCTGTGAAGATTTTTTTCTATTCAAAATTATCTTCATTACTCCAACGGGATTAGCGGGATTTTATTAAAAGAGTGATGTATTAAATTTATATCACCAAGAAATAAAACGAGAAGAAAAAAATATGTGGTAAATACATGGAACAGGGGCCTCTCAAGCCTCCCAGTTACATTCCTAAACATTATTTTAACTAAGGACAATTCATGGAAAATTACTGACACATACACTCACATGAACTAAGTCAATATTTAAAATAATATCTAAAGTAATTATTCATCATTTTATGAATAAAAAGATTGAAAATTAAAAAAATTATTTATTTTTTCTCCCCAATGCCCTTTTCGGCTTCTTATACGTTATTTGCTTATTTTTTCCTCGTCTATTATACCTTCTGCTGTTAACGCATCTTCTTAGTGTCGTACTTTTTACTACATGTTTTGACTTATAATTAGTTATATTATTTAGGGAGTAGAATACTTTAAATTGCCTAACCATACGATATTTATTTATTAAAATTGTAAGATAACACTTCATACATTGACATTATTATTTTTTTTTTTAAATAATTTTTTGGATGAAGCCGACTTCATCCATCAACCCTGGAGGAAATACTCCAATGCTGAATTTTATTTATTTATGGGAAAAATTTGGAGAAACACACAAATATATATAGTCACTGTATATATAAAATTTTGAATGATCTGTGTTTTTAGCTCCACTTCACTGAGATCTGTGAAGATTTTTTTCTATTCAAAATTCTCTTCATTACTCAAACGGGATTAGCAGGATTCAACTAAAAGAGTGATGTATTAAATTTATGTCACCAATAAATAAAAACACGAAGAAAAAATATGTGGTAAATACATGAAAGAGGGGCCACTTAAGCCTCCCAGTTACATTCCTAAATATTATTTTAACTAAGGACGATTCATGGAAAATTACTGACACATACACTCACATGAACTAAGTCAATATTTAAAATAATATCTAAAGTAATTATTCATCATTTTATGAATAAAAAGATTGAAAATTAAAAAAATTATTTATTTTTTCTCCCCANAATATATAAACAATATGGACATAACGATATAAAACTCTTGTGTACAGCCAAGCCTTCAAACAACTAACGTATCTAAGCAATCCTTTCAGTCCAATGTCTTCAAAGCTGTGCCCTACAAAAAAAAAATTCCTCTCAATTGTGATTGGAACTGAGTATGACTCTTTCTTACGAATTTGGTTTAATTTTTTTTATAAATTGCAGACCACTGTCTGTTATATATGTATAACTGGAGAAATTAATCAGGGTTTCGGCCAAGATCAAAAAGGTAAAATATTGTTTATATTTTATCTCCAAAATTGTTGGGTTTATTGTTTACGACTTTTCGACCCAACTCAATAATTTAGTTTTGGACTCTGAGATTTGACATGTTCATATAGAAATGTTACTAATAAACCTCCCTCGGAGATCTCTCCAGACATCACTATTGCTCCAATGCTTAATTACAAGTTATGTCGAAACGTCGGCACTAATAAAATAAAAGTATTATTCACAAATTTTGGAGTATTATATGTATATATATA
>KZ808570.1:15736-28024 GCA_000696205.2 Oncopeltus fasciatus | reverse complement strand
TGCCAAGCCATTTCTTAAGGTTCGGAAACAAGAAATAGTCACTCGGGGCTAAATCCGGAGAATACGGCGGATGAGGGAGCAATTCATAGCGTAATTCTTGAAATTTAGCCATGGAAACAACACACGTATGGACTCTTGAATTTTCTTGATGGAAAAGAACTTTTTTCTTGGCCAAATGAGGTTGTTTTTTCTTTAAATCCTTATTCAATCGGTCCAATAAGTTGGTATAATATTCGCCACTGATTGTTCTTCCCTTCTGAAGGTAATCTATGTGGATTACACCGCGTGCATCCCAGAAAACAGTAGCCATGACTTTAATGGCTGACAAACCCACTTTGGCCTTCTTCGGCGCTGATTCACCCGGCAAAACCCACTGTTTTGACTGCTGCTTGGTCTCTGGCGTGTCGTATTATTATTAGATGATTTTTGTTGGGGTTCGGTCAAGTGGCTTTGGTTATTAAGATATTGCCATCAAGTAGAGATAATATGGTTGTCAAGGAAGGGGAGTTGATAATCAGATTCGTTTTAATGGTAAATTTTAGTCGAGGGTGGTATGTCATAATGGTTTTATCGGCTAAGAATTTGTAAGAATGGAAGGAGAAATTTGCTTTGCTTAGATACAGGAGAATATATATTGGAGACATTGGGGCGGAGGGGATTATCTCGTTTGTGTATTTCGGGAAGGCCTTAACACCTAGGTGCTAGAGAATTTTAAGAAATAAGGTAATAATATTTATATTTGTCTATGTGTGTTGCGTCACGTAGTTTTCTAAACTGGTAATTGAATTTTTTAATGAGTGTTGGTGTGGGGTCTTAGTTGTTGTGGGTGGTTTTGTCTGAAAGTAAATTGAACATTTTGTTTTTATACTCGTTTCTGTCCATAATGATCGTTTTATTTCCTTTATCGGCTTTGGTAATTATGATATCGTTGTTAAGGTTTTTTTGAAATTTCCATGTCGCTTTGTCGTCGAGGGAGTCGTCAGGTTTGAAGGAATATAGGTGTTTGGCGATAATGTTACTAACTCTAAAACGTAACAATTCTCTCTCGTCTTCACTAACAGAATGACGGTTGACCTTCACAATGCCACTTGACCGAACCCCAACAAAAATTATCTAATAATTCAGTTATTCAGTTTTTCCAAAACATTTAACATCACATTTAGTTAAGTTGAGTAAATGAAGTTTCGGAAACTTTTGGTCATTTACTGGCAACAGCATCTTCCTTCCCGATGCTTGAAGTATCTGCTGGAACCGAATTATTAAACTATCTATTCAAGTTAGTAAAATAATGCAACTTTCTAAAAAAAAATTAACAGATCTTTACCTATTATGCATTGGAAAAGCTCAAAAAAAGGTCCCATTAAAATGACCCATATATATATATATATATTGGGAATTCGTGGGAGTAGTGAGTGCACGGGGAATAGTGGACTGTATTGTTATTGTAACGGGGAGTCATATACGGCGGCACGAATTAATAATATAATACTTTTAGGAAGCAAAATGGCAGACGCTTGGTCTAGTTACTCCAATGGGATCTGGAAGCAGAAATGTGTGGTAGGGGAAAACCGCTTTACGCGATAAGGTCCGCGAGTCCAGGCAAGTCAGCCCCTGTACCGAGATTAGGGCGCTCTGGCTTATAAAAGAGGATTAGGGCGCGAACATACATATATATAATAAGAACAGGAGGAAGAAAGAGTATAGTGAACATAGGAAATAAAAAAAATTACAATGAGTAAAATTTTTGGTGAGATTTCTCGCCCTTTGTCTGTAAAAGCGAGTATCTTCTGATAATATTTTACTTAATTAATGGTTGAAAGCCAGTTGTTACCAGTTGATCGGCGATCCCGAAGAGTATGCTGTTGCTAAAATCTCTCGTCACGGCGGGAAGTTGACCTCGGACGGCCTTGTCCGACTCTTCTTGTATGCCCTCCAGTTCGACGCAATATGCCTTTGAGAAAACCCTTCTTCACTCAAAGCAGCAGCACGAATTGATTCCTCTTCGGTCAATGCTCTTCTGTTGGCCATAGTGAACATAGGAAATAAAAAAAATTACAATGAGTAAAAGTTTTGGTGAGATTTCTCGCCCTTTGTCTGTAAAAGCGAGTATTTTCTGATAATATTTTACTTAATTAATGGTTGAAATCAATTTGGTTATGTGTCCATAACCTTTTCTTAAAACATTAAATATTCCATAAATTTTAAGTATAATATAACGTTGAAAACATTTTACATTTTATAATCTACACAAATATTTAGTTAAATATTCAATAAACTCTTTTGTGTTCAATAAAATGTAATGGATTTCTTTTAATGTTCCTTTATTTTTAAGTAATTGTCTTTAGACATTTATTTCATACAAAAGGCAAAACTTAATTCTGATAAGGTGGCAGCTGGATATAATTTTTCAGAATTTTTACCATATCGGGTAGTACGATCTGTTACTAACAACACTAGTTATAAAAATTATAAAAAGTTTCTTTAAAAAAATTGCTTATGCAATGAAACAAGATTATTTTGCATAACATTTTTTTTTCTTTTTTTGCTTTTCAGGCTAAAATATTATTCTCATACCTTATATTCTCCGTCTTCATTGGTTTCTGTACATCTCCCGTTGGCGAGCGCTTTCGGACACTGTCCATCTTCTGGCCGAATACGTACGTTCACTATCACGGTCAAAATATTATATTTGTTCAATTGTACATTTTCTGAGTAAATTTTTTTCTCAGAATCGAATTTCTTAAATTTGGCGGAAATTGTTTCAGTTTACATATACTCATATCAATTCCTTGGGTAAAATGGTACCTGGATACAATTATACTTTGCTTACGGTAAAGTAATATTAGGGTTTACTGCCGAGTGAGGAGGTATCGTATTTCAGATGTCTACTATTTCTCAACGCGACACTTATTAAATGGCCTATAAGGCCAGCGTAGGAGAGCGTGGACAGACGGCAGCTCGAAGGGAGGGTCTCTGATCCTCTGAGATTGGAAAATGGCGAGATTCAGCATCCCTGCGGGGGGTGGGAATGTGTGGGGGTGGCGTTGGGACAAAGGCAGTGACACGCACACTCACACGTGCGATAAGGCATGCGGATACCAGCGAAGCACAGATAATCGCCTAGATCCTTTCCAGAAATACTTATCTGGCTAGTCCGAACGGCGATGACTGCCGATGATGTGATGATGAACACATTGAGAATTTCCTTTTTTTCTTTACACTTTTTGAGAATTATTATGAGACTTATCATAAATGTGGCTTCTAAAAGAAAAGAGATAAAGGATTAATGGATTAATTGATAACGTTAGTAATTTTTTTTTTTTTTGTTTGGCACCCCCTGCAGGAGAGTGGTGGCATGTACATTTTTAAATTCTATAGAACAAAATTATCATTATCGGCTCTCCAGGCAGGAACACCACAGCCGCAGTATTCGACTGCAAATATATTGAATATGCCCTCTGCCTGCGAATTCCGCTAGCTTCTTCTCTACTTTTCGAGTGGAACAGGTCTTCAGTCCACTCCCATTCAGGGATGATTGGGCTAGGGTCCCCCCAGTCCACCCCCTAAGCCAACATGTTGGTCCTCTGGGTTCACTCCTGAGGATTCTCTTGGAATGGTGCCTGCTGTTCGGGCAGCCCATGCTTTTCGACCTGCACTGGTCTTAAGTTTGTATGGGGCGCTAAGGGCTGGATCATTCTCCCCTTCTCTTCGTCGTGGGGTGGAACGGGTAGGTCGCAGTTCCTGGTTGCCATTTCCTCTGTTGCAGCTGACACCTTATATGTCTGAGCCGTGGTCTCGGGTTCGGATATCTCTTGTTGACGAGAGTCCGACGCACTGCCAGCCTGTTAACATGTTGGTCCTCTGGGTTCACTCCTGAGGACTCTCTTGGAATGGTGCCTGCTGTTCGGGCAGCCCATGCTTTTCGACCTGCACTGGTCTTAAGTTTGTATGGGGCGCTAAGGGCTGGATCATTCTCCCCTTCTCTTCGTCGTGGGGTGGAACGGGTAGGTCGCAGTTCCTGGTTGCCATTTCCTCTGTTGCAGCTGACACCTTATATGTCTGAGCCGTGGTCTCGGGTTCGGATATCTCTTGTTGACGAGAGTCCGACGCACTGCCAGCCTGTTAACATGTTGGTCCTCTGGGTTCACTCCTGAGGACTCTCTTGGAATGGTGCCTGCTGTTCGGGCAGCCCATGCTCTTCGACCTGCACTGGTCTTAGGTTTTTATGGGGCGCTAAGGGCTGGATCATTCTCCCCTTCTCTTCGTCGTGGGGTGCAACGGGTAGGTCGCAGTTCCTGGTTGCCATTTCCTCTGTCGTGGCTGCCTCCTTTAGATGTCTGAGCCGTGTCTCAAGTTCGGATATCTCTTGTTGACGTGAGTCCGACGCAGGACCGCACTGCCAGTCGCGCGGGATTTTCCCTCCACCTTGCTTTCATTAGCCATTAGGCCTATGGGCACATCTAGGTAGAAGTGTGTTATACCTTCCACCGGCATGCTTGATACTCCTCGGTAAAAGAACGTCCCCGGTGATTTTGAGTTGGAGGTCTGTGATAAGCTGTGCCTCTGGGGATGAACAGGCTGAGTCAATTTGATTGCAAACACTCCCGTTATACCATTGCAATACAGGCTATCCCATACCATAATCTGACGGGTCTGAGAGCCCTACTATAATGGCCAAAACCATCATTATGCCAAATTTTCGGACTTATGAAACAAATATAAAAACTTAATCTGTCGATGACACATTTGGAACTTTCCTAATCATTATCACGATGTTCAAGTTTTCTGTGAATAAAAGTTGGTAAACTATTTCTCCATAAGTTTTACATTAAAAAATTATTATTCTCATTAAAGATATTATTTTCAAATGGAGTAACCAATATTTTAAATGCCAACTGCTTATCATATTGATTTAGTCATCCATGGACAACAGCGTCTTGTCTCTCAGTACTTGAAGTCTTCATTTGAAATGAAAGATTTTTGTCTTTTGCAAAATTATTTACTTCAATGATTTCCTTTTTATCATCATGTTAATTTCGCTTTTGCTTCATTTATGTGGAACTCTGCTGTTTGCAGTCAATCTAAGTTAGATGAGAGAATCCCTTTCAATTTAACTTTACCCTTAGTATGGCGTTTGTTTAATGTATGGCTTTAGATGAGATCAAGTCTATTTCTTGGAAATATGAGGAAAAAGGCTTATGGTTACCGCGTTTTGATCATCAATGGATTACAGCGTCTTCTCCACCTGTCCATAAAGTTTTCATTTGAATAAATGTGTTTTTTAGTTAGTTAAATAATTCCTCTCTTTTGGGCAGCTTTTCCATATATATATAAAGAAGAAGAAGAAAGAAAAAAAAAATTGATTCTGGGACATAAGGCCCCTTGAATAACAAAGAGGTCACAGCTGACAGTATAGCTGATTCTGACCTAGTTGCAACAATAAAAATAAAAAGTACAGATAAACAATAGGCTAATCATATAAAATATTTTGAACATAACTATGACAATATTTACAAGTATGGAAATAGAAGAAATAAGTAATAAAAATAAAAAAAAAAGATACAAGTGGTTAATATTAAATAGTTGCAAAAAAAGAAAATAAATGTACAAATAAACAATAGGCTAATCATATAAAATATTTTGAACAGAACTATGACAATATTTGCAACTTATTATACAAGTACGGGATAGAAGAAATAAGTAATAAAAATAAAAAACTAAGAAATACAATAATAAAAAATAAATGCACAAAAATAAAATGAGTGTTACACAAGAAAATAGAAATATTTTATGTGTTATACAATTAACTATTGAACTGATAGTTAACACACAGATGTAGCGTTCTGAGAACTTGATGTGATTCATAGATCGATTCCATATTCCGTTTTGATAATTATGTAACATCGTTTTTTTCCACATTTTCTTCTTAAATACATAGGTAAAATAAACTGAACATCAAATTCTCTTTTTTGGCAAATAACTAGAAAACGAATAGTCATGTCTTGGAAAGGACAGGACCAAACTCATGAATTTTGNGTTAATGCACTGTAAGTATAAAGTTTAATAGTCGGAGTGTAACAATGTATCAGCCCTTTTCTAGAGTGTAATAAACAAACTGGTCGGGAATAAACAAACCCTTAACATCTTGTTTTCTCCCCTGGGGCTTTAACGGCCACTTAATAAGGTAGCATATAAAAATATTAGATATTTATTTAAGGGATGGCATAAATTAATGCCATCGTTCCCAACCCGGCAGCTTGTCTTGAAGACAGATTAGTGTGATTCTCTTAACTTAGGCTGGCTACTTTTTCTATTATAGCCAAGATATCTGCACCTTCTTAGAAGAATCGAGGAGTTAAGAAAGCTCTGATCGGGGCTTTCTGGTAGTAATCTCACCCTAAAGTAGTAATCTCACAATTAAAAGACAAAATTTCAAGATTTTTTCTTAAGAAGTGATCTATTTAATCGTGTTTCATGTTTTTCTTACGATTCCCTAGCACTTTAAGGTCAAGTATTAAATTACCTTGCAAACTGATGAAAAGCCAAGGAAAAATATGGTGGAATGTAGTAATTTGAACTCAACAAGTCATTAAAAATAAAAATAATTAATTAGGATATCAATGAATTTTACATTTAGTTGTGGCATTATAATTGATGAAAAAATAATTAATGACTCAAGAAAAAGATGGTTGTAACAAGAATGAAGGATCTTCCATTTATCGTCTTTCTCAACCCCCCTTTGACTATATTATCTGAAGAGCCAGATAGCTTGCCTCAAAATGACCATTTAATTAATTTGATGGAAGAAATTGGCGGTGAAGAGTAAGTCTCTTAAAAGTTTCGAAAGAGAAATACAAATTTTAAAAAATGTAGAAATGGAAATTCTTGTCATTTAACATGAAGATATTTCTTTACTGCAAGAAAAATTTGAAAGTATTAAAAATAAAAAAGAAACAGTCCTAAAATCAAAGAAAAACTCTTACTCCATTTTTTAATAAATTGAAAAAAACTGAAATTAGATGTAAATTAGAAAATAGGAATTATGCTTAAAATGGCTGAAAGAATGAAGTAGATAGAGAAAGAAGTAAAGACAAAGGTGCAATATCTTACTTTAAGTAGACTGCTAAAGTTTAAAGAAAAAAAAAAGGCGAAATAAAGTTTACTAGAAATGAAATCCCTCTAAGGAAAAATAACAGTTGACTAAACCATGTAAAGTGGACTTTCCACGACTAAGATGCTTTACCAAGACCAAAAAAACCAAAAAAACAACTTAGATGGTTCCCCTGACTGAAGCATGAACCTTTTCATTATAGAAGGTGATTCGAGTACAGGGAGGTAACACGCTGTTTTCCACCGATGACCAAATCCCAGGAAATGGAAAATCGATCTTGCTAACGGAATGCAATTGAGCCATTTCCGGAAAAACATGGCGTCACGTTGTTGAGAATTAAGATTTGAATGAAACAAAATTATTTAAGACAGACCGACATGTTGAACTTCGCTCAACATTAAGCAGGGTGAGACAAAAAATATAAGGAAATTTTAAAAAAATTAAAAAGATGTATTGGAATAGCATGTAGCAGACAAACTCTGTCGTAGACCGACTATTTCGAGACAGTTATGAGTATTTTGAGTACTTAGAAGATTGAATGAATATTGATTTAAAACCATAAAAATCTACAACACAATTTGAAATATACGTTTTACTTTCAAATAAGAGAAATTTAAAAATTCCTCAATAATGGATCGCAGTTGCAAGACACAAAATCTCTTATCTTTTTTCTTAAAAATTTAAAAGCAATCATGTGATTATTACATGATTATCTATGTATAATAATAATACAGCTCTAGGTGATTCATACCATTAATAAATGATTATCTCAGAAGGCTCTATATAATATTGAAAATAGTGAAATTTTGAGAGTTATTTGAGTAAAGAAATATTATTTGATTGGTGAATTCCTGAATACTCAAGTCCTATACCCTCAAAGGAATTGACCATTGATATATTATTTTCCTGTTTCCATATTTTTCAATCCGAGAGTGGAATATTGAAATGATTACAAATTTTTTAAAAGCTTTTAGGAATTTAAAATCTATTTAATCAATTTAATTTGATAGAAAAAAATTAAACCATAGAATTTATAAATAAATACTGTTTTTGTTGTGGTATGTAATTCTACATTATTTTTAAACAATAAGTGCAAGGGAATAGAATTAAAAAACAACTGTCTCAGCGACACTTAGATCTACTGCTATATCCGGGCAGGCGTGCTAGGAGGTTTAGACTCCCGGTGCGAATGCGGGGAATCTAATGGCTTATCTGGCTAGTCGGTGGTGCAAGTGGCTAGCACGCCAGCCCCGGAATGCAGGAGATCCAGGTTCGAGTCATGGCTGAGACAGTTTGATTTTTTATTCTATTCCTTGTATTTACTGTCTATATATTTCAGTGTTGTTGTTTTTTTTTTTGTTTTTTTTTTTCAAACTTTGTCTTTCACTGAGACGAAGAGCAGGACAAGTAAAATTCAGGAATTTCTTTTCTTATTTGTGTCATTACACATTACTATTCTCGTAGATCAGAAATGTATATATACCATATTATCAATATTGTACTTGTGTATATACCATATGTCTATATTAAGTTATGCTTTAGGAAAGGATGATGAGTAGGCCAGACATATGGTGAGAGTATTTCAACCAAAAAATTGTATGCAATAATGTATCTTTATCGTCGGTTATCTATATATTGCATTGGAATTCGTTATGTTTGATGTAGTTCTTTCTTCTTTAAATAACGCTATTCTTCTATCCTCATTTCATTGTATTTTCTTCAGACATATCATGGCTCGCAAAGCTTTTCGCCTATTACTTTTGAAGTAGAGAATGTGGGGGAGGTCTGTTTTCAGAACTGATTTTTGGTTTTATGATACCTTTCTGATCCACGAGAATAGTAATGTGTAATGACCCAGATAAGAAATGAAATTCCTGAATTTTGCTCCTCCTGCTCTTCGTCTCAGTGAATGACAAATGTTTGAAAGCCTCTCGCAGGGTAACCTGGGCTCCTCAGTGCCGACCAGAAAGGAAAATGTACCCCATCAATAAATAAAATAATTGTAAGTGAATAGTTATATATGATTTTTATTAACTTCATATTGAACGGCTACATTTTGAGTACTTTTAAACTCATCTTCAGGCTTCATCAACTAAAAGGAGCACAAACTGTTTTAAAATAAATATATCTAAGTGCCGCATCAGAAAAAAATAGGTCATCATCAGGCATCAATAATAGGTACTATTATTGAATTGACTAATATTGAAGCGGTACGCTCACATTAAATTGCTCTTAGGGCATAGATTATTTTTTTAGTGAATTTCGAAGGAATGTAGCTATTTAGTTTATTCTCATGGCAGGTTTAAATGTATTAGGTAATTAAATTAATGACGATTTTTCAAATTGGTCTTTCTCTGACATATTTGCTAACTTCCCTCACCTAATTGAGCCATTAACCAAATTGTCTAATGGTTTACAAAATTAAATCCACATCTCGAATTTGGTTTCTTTATTTAAGAAATTATGCAGACTAAAACTAAAAACAGACAAATATATATTGTATATATATTTTTTTTTTCAAATATTCCGTTATACAACTTGAATAGCTTACTGTACGTGATGTATGATATTGTTGGGATATTGTGTATATGTGGTTGTATCAGAAGGTACCCAACTAATGTAAGCGTGTGCTATTAAAAAATAATATATTTATTACAATAAATAATACTTGTCGCTTACTATTAAAACATAGCCCATGCAGGCGGCTAATGGATGGCGAGGTCGTGCAAGGCGTAGGAACTAATATCATTGGGGTATCTGTGACGTCACCTGGCAGACCGCTGATCGCAAGGCCTAGCTGCGATATAGCTCGCTGGGCCTAGTAACCTTGGTACCTCTATGGCAACTACCTCGAAGCTAGGGAGGTTATCCCGAGGTTACCGCGCCGGCTTAATATTAGCTGAAGTTTAGGCGTAAATATAGAGTACTTGCGGTCTCTGAGCTCCCGTTGAGGGTTGATCCAATACCCCGTCTTTCTCTCGATTCCTGGGTGGGTGTGAAGTGCTGAGCTTGTTGAAGACTTCCGCGTTCGCTGCGAGGGCTAAGGCGTTGTTCTCTCTAAGTCGAATCTTCACAACTGTGCCCGAACAAACTTTCTCCGGTAGCAAGGATCACTCTCGCGGGAAGTTTAAATTAAAAGTGCGTACCGTTACAATATCAATACTTATCAATTTCATCTTTGATTCCTCTGATTATTTTTCAATCTTCTCTTTCAATATGAGATAAGGGAATTTCTTCAGGGAATCAGCTCCTCGGTAAGGTAAATAAAGACTCCTGAAAAAATAACTAATTAAAGTATACTCGAAAACCAAATGATCTAAATTCTGCAGCCAATCAATAAATCTTAACTAATCAATTAACTACCTCTAGAAATAGTTCGATGCTCATAAATTAAGTGACTACCCTCTCTTATTCCTAGTAGGATAAAACTCGCATGTACACGGAAAAACTATCTCACACAGGAGCTGCATAATCGAAGCAGATTATCCACATTTCATGAATTCGAAAGATGGACATAAGTAAGAATAAATGACTAAAGTTATCTTATAAGCAATGACTTTAAATTGCAGTTACATTCATAAATTTCTTCTTTGACAAAATATTTTTCTTGTAACACTGTTATTGATCATAAATTTTGAAAAATAAATTTTACACCTATCGTTTTTCACAAATGTTGTCGTAACTCTAATAAAAATGAAGATATTTCGATTATATGTTTTGATCTTCTTCTAAATCCCCCTGTCCCAGTTGTGTTTTAACTTAAAACTAATATTTTGTTTTGTACTATTTTTCTTTAAATAAATGTGACAAGCCTTAAGCTTCTCAACAACTGAACAGTATTAACAAACTACTAGTTATTTATCATTTGGTTTAATAATAACGATGAAATATATAATTGAACCTCCTGTTCCCTTTGACCCGCACATACCTACAGTTAAAAAAGTCACTATTGGATGTTAATACTTGCAAATGAGACAGCAGTAGAAAAAAAAAGAAAAAATAAGAAGAACAAAAAAACATGAGAACACTCAAAACATCTCCCAAGCTCGAAAAAAATTCAATAAGTCTGATAATCTTGAAGATATGCCTGTCGGCGACGTACTATTGCCGAACGAAGAATCACCGTTGATTTTTCTAGACTTTTTGGTTTTTTAGAAGTCGCCAATGTAATGTGAATCGATGTGTATCTTTGGTTCTTCTTCCTATCTCCTGATGTGTGTAGTCCTATTGTACTTCTAGCTTAAGAGCAGTTTCTCTGTGGCTGTTGTGGTGTCTCTTCAGCCGGGCTCTGGAAATATGTTTTTGTCTCAGGATGATAAGCTGAGGGGAATGTTAGCACCAACATTGAACTCTCGTGTGTGCATACCCGGTGTCTTGGTGGCTTTGGAAGACGAATGTTTGGCGGAGCTGGTCAACGTGCCTTTTTAGGATGGGGATAAAGGGAATAGTAAGACTGAATGGACAGGAATCAGGGCACTTTTGCAGAGCAAGGAGGGTCGAACACAGTGATAGTTAAAGGTCTTTGCTATTTATACTATATAAGTATGGGATAGCAGCAATCTGCTAGAAAAGAACTGAGAGAACTGTCCATTGGTGAAGTAACCTGGTCGTTCTACTCTTACCATAAAGGCAGACGACTTAGGCCTAAAAGCCGACTCTTTGGAGAAGCTCCAACGGGCAGTGTCATAGTAGCCATAGATCCTGCAAGTGGGAAGACGAGAGAATGATGAGCATGGGTACTGTAATGGAGAGTAACTGGTGTCTGTTACAGACTGTACCTACCTCGGTGCAGCTATGAACGGGTGTGACAAAGTAGATTTCATAATATCAAGCAGTGATAGGTAAAAAAGAAGTGGGCAAGAATTTGATGCTCCGTTTTTTTCTAACCTGCCTATCTATGTTGCTGAGATCTGGAACGTCACCATAGATTTGCGCAAGACCGAGGAAGTTAAAACAAAAATTAGAAGCATTCTTGGCTGAGAGCCCTTCTACTGCTGAAAGGCAATCAAGGGGACAGCGAAAGAAGATGTGCTGACCACATAGTCATTTAGATAATATGACACAATCCGAAGAATGCAATAATATTGCAATCACCAATAGGGCTGAGGGTAGCTTCAAGATATGTACACAGTAATTGATTATATAACTTTATACATATATTAAAGCCATACAATATA
>KZ808569.1:203575-214143 GCA_000696205.2 Oncopeltus fasciatus | reverse complement strand
GAAAATTATACTCATTGTAAATTTTTTTCTTTTTGTGTATTCACTCCACTCTTTTTCCCACCTATTCTTGATTGCTATATACATATATATATATATAAACGTTTTCAACCAATTCACTTCCCTTAAAGTAGTTCATATCAACAACGAACCAAAATCACTATCACTAATTACGCACTATCATAATCAAAGCCCAACCCTAATTGATTGAACTGTAGCAATTTTTACCGTCTCTACAATTTAAAAAAAAATGTTTAATTAATTATTACATTTTTTAAAATAAGGTACATGCAGTTTGCTTGTAATTAGCTAAATAATTTGTTCTATGAACACAGAAAAGACTTATGAGGGAAAAATATGTGGTAAATATTTTTTTTTTTTATATTTATAAAGAAAATTTTACAATGATGGAGTCCCATTCTAGCTACAATTTTGAATTGAGTTATTGATTTTTTTTGTATTTTTGTTTTAAATAGTTTTGAACGTGCAAAATTACTTTTTTTGTCTTCCACTTTTAATTATTATTATTTCCAAAACTAAACAATAGTATAAAATAAAGATCATAAAATAATACTTCAAAAAGCTTGCTTTCTAGGACTCCTCTATAACGCATGACATATCAGATATACAGGTTAGTTTTTTCCATGTTGGTGGGCGTTAACTTAGTAAAGGAGATGAAAATTAGTAATTTTACAAACATTCATGGAAAAACTACCTAGCATGATAAGTATTATAAAATGCTTAACTCAACAGTAATTTACCGTTTCTTCTTCCGGGTTGGACCGTGTCAAATTGTTATTATTATTCGTCCAACCCGGAAGAAGAAACGGTAAATACATCTGACGACCGTCGAAGCCTACGTGAACAACAGTAATTGTTATCTTGCTTTAATATTTCTCTTTATAATTTTAAATTACATTTAATATTTCTTTTATTCTGATTAATAACTATACAAACATATATTGTACATAAGATAAAGATCCAACATTATGTATTTATTAAATCATAATTATATCTCATTAACTTCCCGTCACGGCTTCAGATTTGCAACTGAAGACGAGAGAGTGCGCCTAAATCCACATTCTCAAAGCCACCTTAAGACCTGGCATCAATTGTCAACAATAAGAGGATTAGGGAAAACCCAGTCACCTTTCCCTTTCTTTGAGTCCCTTTCGGAGTACCAGTATCTCTTTCCCCCTCACCGACGAAGGGAGAGAAGTCTCCCCGAAAATTATACTCATTGTAAATTTTTTTCTTTTTGTGTATTCACTCCACTCTTTTTCCCACCTATTCTTGATTGCTATATACATATATATATATATGTGTGTGTGTGTGTGTGGAACGGTGTGTGCACTTGCGTGAATGTTTGTTAGGGTCACTGAAAAGTCACCTTGTCTTGTAACTTTTACTGAACTTAAAACTTAACCTTCAATTACTGATTTATAATCAATTGGTGTTTTTCTTATGGTATAAAAATCAAACATAGTATTGTGGGATACTAGTTGCATTAAAATGGTAGTATATTTTCGATTATTTTTCGAAAATATGTTATAAAACAATAATAAACTGTTGTTACCTGGAATAAAAAATTTTCTTTGAAATAATTTTTTCTTGTGGTTTGAATAAATAGAAACTAATTTATAAACAAAAATATTTTTATAGTTGACGTTTTGGCCTAAATTTCAGGCCTTCTTCAGGGCTATGGGATTGATAGAGGGAGAGAGAGAGTCCGGCGGAGCCTAACAGAGGTCTTTAGTCTAACTAAATCTTGAGTCTTGACTACAGTCACGAAAAAGAAACATAATTCTTATTTTAAAATAAGAAAGAAAAAAATCATATACCCGTTCAGGCTGATTGTTCAATAATATATTCCATTTAACAGCAAAAACACATAGCAGCAAGATGGACAATGACCGAAAGCGCTCGCCAACAGAATATGGTTTGCAGAAACCAATGAAGACGGATAATAGAAGGTATGATAGTTCTTATTACGGTTGTTGGTCTTGGAGACATCAAGATTATCCTATTTCAAGACTAGAAATTAAATTCAACATAAATTACATTATTCCTATAATTTATCTTGGCTAAAAATATTCATTCTATTTTTAAAATGTAACGGTATCCTCGAGCCATTTATTAAAGTTTCTTTTTCTTTTTTATGTCGTCTTTATTTAGTTTGATAGCCAATTTTATATGCACTGTTTAATAGACATCTATTGAGTATTCAGTGAAATGAATAGTTTTATACAGGGCTATGGAACTCTTCGGAGTCAACTCAGTCTGTGGCCTTTAAGAAAAAAAAAAAAAATCTTGTAAAAAATTAAATTAAAAAAAAAAACCCCCAAGCATTATAGCAAACTTTAATCAACTGCGGTAGGTGGTGGTGGAAGAAGAGTCGCTTCAAAAAATAACGGCGGTCCTCGGAGGGAAAAGAAATTTAGCTTGGCCGCAGTTAGGGGTTTCTGAGAAAGGCTGCGGGGTTTTTTGGCGGGAAAAAAGCCGGGTCCGAGATGCCGTTGGGGCTTTTTGCGCCTCTTTTGCCGGCCTCGCTATGAAACAATATTCATTTTTTGTTCATTTGCGCAGGTGCGCCTTCACCGCCGAGTTTCCATCTTAACTCCGTCCTTCAATCCCCACAAATATTACAGTTTCCCTGATTCCGANCTTACCTCCCTCTCCTACGACCCCTTCCTCCTCCTATACTCTTCTGAAATTTCCCTCAAGAAAAACAGATCAACCATGATTTAGCGTCTCACCTTATTTAGTGTCTCACTTTCATAATATTATGTAAAAATTTTTATGTTACATATGTTCGGTATTGAGTTTTAATGTATTTAATATAGTCAATTACACACAGTTTATCACATCATTTATTTATTCACGAGTTGTATTATAACATATAGGTATGTTTCTATAGGTGTCTCATGTATCATGTAGGTGTATACATTTCTTTTCTTAATCAGCCCTGATGAAGGCCTGAAATTTTGGCCAAAAAGTTGGCGAAAATTAAAACAAAACTTTTTGTTTACAGCCAGTTGTAATTCTTCAACTCCCAAGACTGAACCTTGACTTAAAGCCGGACGGTAAACTGGTTACCTCCAAATCAAAAAAAGAACGTGTTGGCTAGGGGAAAAACTGTGATAAAAGTAAATTTCCTAAATATATAAAAGGATTGGTGATAACGTTCTGCACAATTTAATGATCACTGGAAACCGAATACCCAGTAGAGTCGTAGGTTTTATGTTAATGGTATACTTTAGGAATATGGAAGTCACGGGAGGGAAATTTAGATGTTTATGGCTAATGACGTCAGACATAGAAGAAGACAAATGTCTAAAGACTAACGCCACAGCCTTGAAACCCATCGACAATGCAGCCATATACGAGAAAGAAGAGCATTCAAGGCAGCATTCAAACATTAACACCCCATTTATAGGCCTATGATCTTGGTGTCAAATATGATAACGCGAAAGGATTCTTGATTCGAAAGGATCAATAAGGTGCAAGCAAGTACCATACATACCATACTACAAATATCATATTAATTGTCTCATGAGAACGCACATAAAAACGTGGTAAGAATCTACAACTACGAAAAACTTGTTATTGACTACTTCCTAATCTCTATTCTGTCAAAAAATGCCATTAAAATGCCAATAAAAAGAGGATTCCAAATATTTCTTGAGCGACCATTACTTATCAGAAGTGGATCTGGAATTGGAAAAGAGAGAAAATACAGAAAAAAAAAGTTAAAGAAACATTTCAGAAGAAATAGGAAAGGACAAAAGGTTAAAATAAATAAATCATTGCTTTTCACAACTAAAAATAAATAAAAAGAAACTTGAGATAATCATAGGTCTCTGATGGCTAAGAAACAACTTATTTAACTCGACAGGACTTTGTGAAATAATAATAGATACAAAATCCTTGCTTTTTAGTGGAAAGGAAATAGAACTCCCTAATAAGAGAATAACATGGTGGTGCGATGAAAAAGTCCATAACGCAAGAGCTGCGTAATTCAAGCTGATTTCCCATGTTTCATTAAAGATGAAAATAAATAAGTGTAATTGACGATTTTTGAGGTGGAGAGAGGAATACTATTCTTGAGAAATTCTCAGCCATCATACTTACATTCATAATATCTTCCTTAAACAGCAGTAGGATATGACTTCAAGAAAATTAGATTTTGCACCTGTTATGTTTAAAAAACTTTTCAGAGCTCAAATTAAAATGAAATTATCAATATTATAAATTAAGATCTTCCTCTTCACTCCCCTCCCGCAAGTGATTCCAAAGGACTTTGTTCTACAGATTGCAATAAAATGGTGAATTAGGTTTCTATAATTTGAAAAAAATATAGCCCAATATCCGAAAAAGCATTATAAAATATGTTCCTTAATATGTGTATTTCAAGAATGTTCTAGATTATTGAGGGTATAAAACTAAATTGCGTTCCTATTTTTTCACAACGATATTATTTGAGAAATTATTTCGTTCTTCCGCTAACCCCATACTCCGCCTTGACTGACTTAATCAATAAACGAACCCTTCCAACATGTTGCTCTAAAAAGCCAAGTTAAACATCGAATTCGTTACAATATTTAAAAGACGCAAACGACTAAGAGAAAGTGCTATATGGTAGTATAACTTCGTAAATACAGGAGATCCAAAAGGGAAAATAAATTTTACTGCACCATTTGAACCTAATGTGTACGCATATCCTCGACAATATGAGGAAGAAACTGTTACGGTAAAAATCTATAAGAAATAAAATAACAAAGAGTAACAAGCACCCTTGCATGACACCCCTAAGCACCCCGAATATTATATATATAGCTAAAATAAGTTCATAATTGACTTATTTGAACTAACAGTCAGAGAAAAAAATGTATAAGGTAGTAACTGGAATGTTCGGAGGGGAGAGTGGTAAATGCCTTTGCGTTAAATTTCTTTGACATTGGACGAAATTGAGTCGATATAAAAATATCGTTATTCTTTTTTAAAAGCATTACGGAAAGTAACGTGTCTTTGAAACACTCATTCCGCCATAATGGGCCAACTGACTAAATTAAATGTAGATCCCTTAATTGCAAAGAGAAGAAAAGTTTTTAAATAAACCTCAATGTGTTTCCCAACGAAATTCTTTCCTTGTCAAGTCATCACTCCCATGTTTTGTTCCCTAGCCTATATTCCCACTCTATCCGTAAATAATAGCTCCTCGAACGTATAAGCTTCTCCAAGAACAATAAACTACAAAACTTATACACTAAACTGAAAGACCCCATTCCCAGATTCTGACAGATGTAACGTTATTTACAAAATCCCTTGCGCCACTCCAAATTGTACCAAAGCATAAATAGAACAAAAAAAGAACCCTACAAAAATAAGAATCAGAAACAATCAATATGACATTAAAATAAAAATAAAAACACCACAGCCCTTTTAAAACACTCTACTACTGACAAACATACTTTCCACTTTGACATATTCACACTTCTTGCGACTGAAGCCAACCTTGAGAAACGACTTTTAGCCGAGTCTATTCACATACATTTAGAACATAACCCCATTTATGACAAAACGGACAAAGACTATATTTCCTCCACATACAGTAATATTTTTCACATCTTAAAACAAAAATCACCATAAGACCACCTCATAGCATTTCAGTATTCCACACCAGACCCTTCATTTTCCCCATAATTGACATTTCCAGCAACCTCAGGCTACCTAATCCCTCAAAGCCGAGCCGACTATCCCTTTTAGATATACCAACTCTTACCTCCCTCTCCTACGACCCCTTCCTCCTCCTATACTCTTCTGAAATTTCCCTCAAGAAAAACAGATCAACCATGATTTAGCGTCTCACCTTATTTAGTGTCTCACTTTCATAATATTATGTAAAAATTTTTATGTTACATATGTTCGGTATTGAGTTTTAATGTATTTAATATAGTCAATTACACACAGTTTATCACATCATTTATTTATTCACGAGTTGTATTATAACATATAGGTATGTTTCTATAGGTGTCTCATGTATCATGTAGGTGTATACATTTCTTTTCTTAATCAGCCCTGATGAAGGCCTGAAATTTTGGCCAAAAAGTTGGCGAAAATTAAAACAAAACTTTTTGTTTACAGCCAGTTGTAATTCTTCAACTCCCAAGACTGAACCTTGACTTAAAGCCGGACGGTAAACTGGTTACCTCCAAATCAAAAAAAGAACGTGTTGGCTAGGGGAAAAACTGTGATAAAAGTAAATTTCCTAAATATATAAAAGGATTGGTGATAACGTTCTGCACAATTTAATGATCACTGGAAACCGAATACCCAGTAGAGTCGTAGGTTTTATGTTAATGGTATACTTTAGGAATATGGAAGTCACGGGAGGGAAATTTAGATGTTTATGGCTAATGACGTCAGACATAGAAGAAGACAAATGTCTAAAGACTAACGCCACAGCCTTGAAACCCATCGACAATGCAGCCATATACGAGAAAGAAGAGCATTCAAGGCAGCATTCAAACATTAACACCCCATTTATAGGCCTATGATCTTGGTGTCAAATATGATAACGCGAAAGGATTCTTGATTCGAAAGGATCAATAAGGTGCAAGCAAGTACCATACATACCATACTACAAATATCATATTAATTGTCTCATGAGAACGCACATAAAAACGTGGTAAGAATCTACAACTACGAAAAACTTGTTATTGACTACTTCCTAATCTCTATTCTGTCAAAAAATGCCATTAAAATGCCAATAAAAAGAGGATTCCAAATATTTCTTGAGCGACCATTACTTATCAGAAGTGGATCTGGAATTGGAAAAGAGAGAAAATACAGAAAAAAAAAGTTAAAGAAACATTTCAGAAGAAATAGGAAAGGACAAAAGGTTAAAATAAATAAATCATTGCTTTTCACAACTAAAAATAAATAAAAAGAAACTTGAGATAATCATAGGTCTCTGATGGCTAAGAAACAACTTATTTAACTCGACAGGACTTTGTGAAATAATAATAGATACAAAATCCTTGCTTTTTAGTGGAAAGGAAATAGAACTCCCTAATAAGAGAATAACATGGTGGTGCGATGAAAAAGTCCATAACGCAAGAGCTGCGTAATTCAAGCTGATTTCCCATGTTTCATTAAAGATGAAAATAAATAAGTGTAATTGACGATTTTTGAGGTGGAGAGAGGAATACTATTCTTGAGAAATTCTCAGCCATCATACTTACATTCATAATATCTTCCTTAAACAGCAGTAGGATATGACTTCAAGAAAATTAGATTTTGCACCTGTTATGTTTAAAAAACTTTTCAGAGCTCAAATTAAAATGAAATTATCAATATTATAAATTAAGATCTTCCTCTTCACTCCCCTCCCGCAAGTGATTCCAAAGGACTTTGTTCTACAGATTGCAATAAAATGGTGAATTAGGTTTCTATAATTTGAAAAAAATATAGCCCAATATCCGAAAAAGCATTATAAAATATGTTCCTTAATATGTGTATTTCAAGAATGTTCTAGATTATTGAGGGTATAAAACTAAATTGCGTTCCTATTTTTTCACAACGATATTATTTGAGAAATTATTTCGTTCTTCCGCTAACCCCATACTCCGCCTTGACTGACTTAATCAATAAACGAACCCTTCCAACATGTTGCTCTAAAAAGCCAAGTTAAACATCGAATTCGTTACAATATTTAAAAGACGCAAACGACTAAGAGAAAGTGCTATATGGTAGTATAACTTCGTAAATACAGGAGATCCAAAAGGGAAAATAAATTTTACTGCACCATTTGAACCTAATGTGTACGCATATCCTCGACAATATGAGGAAGAAACTGTTACGGTAAAAATCTATAAGAAATAAAATAACAAAGAGTAACAAGCACCCTTGCATGACACCCCTAAGCACCCCGAATATGATTTATATAATTTCACGATTATAGAGAAGAAGATAAATCAAAGAATTTTTTTTTTTTTTTTTTTTTTTGTAGATCTATCAGTTGGTAATAAATTGTTACACTGTGTATGGCTGAAATAATAAAAATTGTCTCTACCAGAAGAACATGTCTAATGAACAAAAAATTCGTATTCCATATTCTTAAAATAGAATGATTCTTCGACTGAGAAATTTAGGGCAACATATGTGCAATTTTTCAGGGTCGGAATTTGAAAATGTCTGCGGCTCCCTTGAGTTGTCGGAATCAAGCAAAGGGCCCTTGTATACATTCCCCAAGAAGGATCTCTTAGCCCTCAGCCTTTGTCTTCTGTGAACATCCTGCGCACTAAACAGTCAAACCATCTGGAGAATCATGGTGTAGGGGGCGGAGGGAGGGGGCTGAGAGAGTTATTCAAACTGGGAGGAAGGAACCTGTAAACATAGCTCTAAACACTTTTGGAACGAGCGTAAATAAACAACTGCATACTTAAAACTTGGGGTCTAAGGCAGCTTTAACAGCCTCTTAACTGTATACAGCCCTCGTAGACTTCCAGAGAACAAGGTATGTCCGTTCCAACCCCTTCAAGCCTTCTTTAAGAGGGTATTGATTTAAAATATGTGTAAAACTACATTGCATTCTCAGGATTTGAACACGCCCTATAATACTTTAATATTATTGCACAATAAAGCTGGCATGCGCACATCTACGCGACGTCACTTTGGAAGAAATATACGCTGGAGTTGCGAATGAAGACTTACCAACCCTGGCTAACGGGCATTTGGTAAAATCAAAATAAATTATGTGATTATCTAAAGTGTCAGATGTTGTAGAATAATGAACATTTAGTTCAAATGGAGAGCTTTCGACCATAGAGATTATAAGTACAAGTTATTTTGTTAGGATTCGTTCAAGGTAGGTTTAATTAATAAATATTTAATTAATCGAGAGATTTCTAACTCAACCTGTTCTAAACTGATAGAAAATTTGCAAAATTGTGGGCATTTAAATCACCGTAAATATTTATTTGACTTGCCTTTGAATTATTATAGATTAAAATAAATCCTTAAATGTCTTAGCAAACTATAACTATTTGAATCATGAAGAATAGGGGAAACAAAAGTCGATCTAACAACTGTACTATACCTACGATATATATATATATCATTTACTATGGAAATTGAAAAAAAAGGTAATTCCAGTTTCTGAACTTAAGAAAGGGTATCTCCTCGGTCATAAATGTAAAATGATAAGTTGAGTACGTTCTTGCGCGAAATTGGATTAATAGGCCTGGAGGAATACTTGAAATATAAGTGGTAATAAAAAAGTATTTTTCGTTGCAAGGGGCGTAATAAATGCTTTATAGTAATGGAACTCTTGTTACATATTGTCAACTGAAATATAGTGTAAGTCAGACTAAAAATCACTCCTTCAATTTGTTCATTATTCGTTCTCTTCAAATAATAAAAGGGCTCTAGAGGAGTGGTGTTCACCTGGACTGTAGGAAACGAGATACGGAAACTGGAATGTTATGGAGTTTGTGTTTATTTACTTTTACAAAGCTACTCCTCCTTCTTCTGAAAACACCCGAAAATGAAGGATATTCGCTGAAGACATTTGCGGTAAATTGGACGGGAGACCAGCTTAACACGTGTCATGTGGTCATTAAATAAAATACCAATTTTAATAGTTAATATTATCTCTTCCATATTATTAATCAATTTTTTTTAGTTTGTTTTTATTTTCACACAAAATAACCTTCCTATTCATCGCATACACCTATCTAATAAATACATTTTAAATTTTTTAAAATATTATTTTACCTACCAAGAACCAAACCCTTCTCAACAGTGCGTGGGCACAAATGGATTATTACAGTACCGATTTTACTTTTGTATTACTTTTAAATTATTGTCTAAAAATGTATTTTTGTTACATTAGCATAAAAATTATTTTTGAAGACCTTTAGACCTCAGGATCCGTGTTGAAAAACACACAGAGAAGGAAATAAAAAAAATAATGGCTATAGATAAAAAAGTTCTATGGCTATAAATGCAGAAACTAGTTCAGATAGATTAAATTATCCATATAATATTTTTAATGGTAAACTCAAAATTAGTATAGCTTAGGTTTCAAACATTACTAAAATCATCCAAACATGTTGAATCATAATTCAACACTTGTGCTAACTTATAAATTTTTCCAATGAATAAAAGTGTTTTTAAAAAATGGTGCCAAAAACACAATACCATGAAGTTGGATTTTATACCTGTTATGTTCTACAATGTTTTCTTGACTCAAATAAAATGAAGGCATAAATGTTATAAATTTTGATCTTCCTTTAAACCCACCCAACTCGCACTCATCTTAATTTAACAAAAAATTGAAAGAAGAAGCTCACTAACGAATTAGTCTTGGTTTTTTAAAAAACAGTAGGGGCCCAAAACGCTTAAAACTACTTTTTTTAAATACCTTCCTTAAAATGAAATATAAATTTAGATTTCTCTCTCATACCTTCTATTATCCGTCTTCATTGGTTTCTGCAAACCATCTTCTGTTGGCGAGCACTTTCGGACAGTTGAATACAGACCGTGACAGTGAACGTATGTATTCGGCC